>JANTNU010000234.1:4934364-4945206 GCA_024752395.1 Erythroxylum havanense
ATTGAACCAATGATTGAACCGGTTCGGTTTGACTGGTCCAACCGGTCAATTAATCGATTTTGACCGGTTCTCACTGGTTCAATTGATAACTGGTTTTAAATAGTGAACCGGACCGGATAGTCGACCGGTCACCAGTCAAACCGATCGGACTGACCGATCCGGTTCGGTTTTCAAAACAGAGAGTATAACAAAAGCGAATAAAGCAAAAATCTATATTCTCACATTTTACACTTATTATATCCTTCTTACTAGAGCCATCCTGCTGGCCTCTAACGTACCCCCAAGTTTTGAACATCCATGTTGTTAAAATCACAGACAAAGACTAGAGATAAAGAGTTTTTTATTTACAACGCTTTCCCCAAACTTCTCAAAGGAACACCCTCTTGAACTATACAGAATTAAGGAAGAAATTAAAAGTATAAAGTACCTTTGGACCAGTTGCAGTGGTCACTGAAACCATTGTGTTGAATTGTTTAGATATCTTTCTACAGAAAATTTTATACACTTTTTCATATTCAAAGCCAAAAGTAAAATAAAAGTTGTCAACTTTACTTTCTGCTTCATATATGAGAAAATTGAAACCGGATATGGATAATTTAACTATCCAAATTATGATGAAACAACAACTTCAGTCAAGGAGCAAAATGGTAGAGAAATAACGAAGTTTACTGCAGAGAGATACACGACCCAATATCTGTTGCTTTAAGACAAATTAGCAAGTACAGACATGTATACATCATAATTATATGTTGAGCTAGTAATGGCAAGTACATACATTATGCTAACAAATTTTTGGAAGGCAATCATACAAATAGGAAAGCAAGAAAATGAATAATAAGAGTTGCCATAAAGAAACAACAATCATAAAAAGTAGAGAAAGAAAAAGTCGTTGATTCTCTTCCCATTCTAAATTACATAGATTACAAAATGACACATCGAAAAACAAATCAAAACAGATGGTTCAGCATGTGAAATGGATATGTTTAATGAGAAATATGAATCTTGTCATTACAGGCCTAACACATATCCAATCTGTAACGAGAAGACCCAATAAGGTTACCATAAATAACTGTTGAGGTCTTGTGTTGCTAGAAGTAAGCTCGAGGACATTTAATTTCTCTTACTTACTAAGAGGCCCACACATTAAGAAATTTGTAGAAAGACACTAACGGCATAAACACATATAGCTTTCATAAAGTTTAATCAAAAATTTCAGAAGCTTATATAAACATTAAGGAGCTTGTTAAAACAATTCGGTAACTTGTTCATCATGTAATGGATAACAAAATAAGTACTTTTTCTCATTTTATTTGTTAATACAAATTTATGGTTGATTTTGGTTCTATAATTAAAGTTCATGTTATAACTAAAAAGTGGTATTAGAACGATTCCATAATTGTATAAATTTGAATAGTAATTTTTTACATTAAGAAATTGAAGAAATTAATATGTTCTTTCTCGTATAAACTGCATATTTGTTTTTTGAATTAATTTTTTGAACAAACATTACGTTAAAAAAAGAGTCAAAATGGCCTTTTGGGTGATCGTCTGGTGAAATATCATCAATATGGTGAAAAACAACAAAAACATTGTAAAAAATTGCCTTTTCTGGCTACCGGACAGAGAAATGGATGAAGAAGCATCCTGTTGCTTCTGGGACACATTCAGAGTTTGGCACACTCGTAAGCCCTATGGTCCGTTATAGGGTGACACAGGAAATACAACACGGAAACTATGACCTTAGTCTATTAACCCTCACATGGTTAACGCTTCTTCTTTTAAACCACTCACTGGTTGAAGGCATCGACTCACCAAAGTCGGATTAGAAGTGTGTATTCCCTGTGTCACCCTATAACGGACCATAGGGCTTACGAGTGGTATCAAAGCCAGAACAAAACAAAGTCCGGGAACATTTCTCATACCGAGTTATGTTTGTGGTCAGGTTTTCATACCTGCGTACCCTTGACGTATCTTCCGTCATATTCAGGTTTTCACTTCTTTGAGTGAAATCCTAGGGAAACATACCTTCGCATCTTTTCCACAAGGGGGGAACGTAAAAGAAGAGAGTTGCATAAGAGTGATGGATTCTTCAGATCCAGTCTATGTAAGTCATCATCGTGGACATTTTGTATGGGATGTCGACCCATCAATGTGCGAACCAGATTGTGAGATCTGTCTCAACTCAGAGTCAGACTCAGACGACGATGATCCTAGATATCACAGGAGAAGTAAGAAGAAATCCAAGCCCAAATTTAGATGCTTGCCTTCTCGTGACTATCCTCCTCTTGGTGAGGATCTGGATATAGACGATCATAATGGTCTACTCACAGTACCATCCATACCAAAGTCTTCTACCATGAAGATGCTCTGGTCGTCAAATCAATTTCAGAAGTCAGATCCTTGCAGATCTACTGGTGGATCGTGCAGATCTATGTTGCAAACAGTTAAGCCTTCAATTCCTGCTCAACCTCCTACTCCTCAACTTTGCATGATGGTTTTACCAGATGAGAATAACTTTCCTCAACTTTCAAGGAGTACTAATGATTCACAGCGGGTTATCTTCAACCCTTACATAAGAGCGTCAGGAATTACATCACAAGGTACACTGGTCTCAAATCCTAGTGATGAAGTTCTTAACTGGCAAACTTCGAATACAGTGACACAGAATAAAGTTCTGAAGAGAATAGATTCCAAGCTGGATGGAATTAGACAGCAGAACACTGCTACACATAAACAAGTCAATATTGTTGCGGAAAAGATCCAAAAGATGTATCGATCTTATAAAGCCCAAATCCAACAATTGGATGCTGAACTTAAGCAATACATCGCAGCCCATCATATTGGGCCAGATTTTGACTTGAAGGTTAGAAAGATACAGGAGATACAAAGGACTGTACAATAAATGGAAGCAGACATGCATGCTTCTCAATCTCAGCAGATATATGGATCTATGTCTTCAGAGTTCTCTACTCTATAGCCATCATATCCAACACCTGCGTATCAATGATATCCAGAAGAAGCTGACTACTAAAAGGTTTTTAAGTTTAATTACCCTTTGATTAGACAGTATGTTCATCCTCAGACAACTCAGGAAAAACCTCGACGATCAAAGTCAAAGCCTACATCTGATCGTGTACATAAGCATAGAGTGTCTGATCATTCTTCTGATCATTCTTCAAAGGTTCATGAAGCTTCTACTTCATTTACGCCTTTCGAACCAACTGAAGAACAGTGGAGAAAACCTTTAAGCATTCAAACTCCTCCAGAATCTCCACAACCAGCACCAGTTCAACCTTCCACTACTTCTCTTGGGAAGGATGAAGCTAAGCAGACATAGTATATAGCTACTCTAACATCAGAGGTACTGAAGTCTCTTAAAGAAATTTCTAGTTCTTCACCTCTTGCAGAATCTTCCAGTTCTAATGTAGAAAGAACTGATTCGGAAAGCAACATATCAGAATTCTCTGCAACACCATCAAGTTGTTCAGATGAGAAAATCCTCATCGCTTCAGAAGAAAAACCCTCATCATCAGAAACACTTTCTTCAAGATTAGCTGAAGAGTCAGATGAATCACAAGATTCAGCAAATCTTGCTGATCTTTCGGAACTATCCAATGTTCTGATGAGTATGCCTCAATATGCTGAAGTTGAACCAGAAATCAATGAAGCTGAATCCACTGGGACTGAACCTTTCAGACCAGAGTCTGCACCTCGAGAATCAACGACTGATGCAGCTACCTCAGCACATCCGCACACAACCAATTCTACTTCAGGTCCTTGGTTTACTTTTGATGATCTACCTCCAAAAAAATGGTGAGATAGACTTCATGAGTTCGGTGCATGGATTGATCTACAAATGACCAGACCAAATCATCCTCTCCAGGATATTTTGTCTGAATTTACATCCAGGTTTACTGGTACTTTGCGAGAATGGTGGCAAAGTGTTAGTGAGTATTAACATCTTCAGTATATCCAAGTATCTACAGCTGGAGCACTACTTGGTATCATTCACAAAGAATTTATTGGTGACTTCCAGTTGCTTGATAAACAAATCCGTCAAGAATATTTCAAGATGAAATGTTGTTCTCTTGATAAGCGTGATCTTCAAAAGCATTACAAAAGGATGATGGAAAGGTATTATCTTCTGAATGGATGGAATGATATTAACTTGCGTTATACATTTATCTCATCCCTTCCAGATGAAATACAACCAGAACTGCAAAGGACCATAGCATCTCTATAACGTGACATGGCTACTATTTCTCTTGGTGAGATCTATCAGCTTGCCATAGCTTCTCTTGACAAATTATGTGACCAGCATACTTTGTCCAAAAACATCCTCAAAGGAGGTCCAGTTCTAAAACAAGCTTGCAAGAAGCCTTATCGCCAGATCAAATGTAAAGATGAAAAGACTTGTAAATGTCATAGCAACAGGAAAGCTCATCAATCTCAAGTCTACTATGAAAGGAGACATAAGAAGAAATTCCACAGAAAGGAAGGCAATAAGCCTTGGAAGCAGAGTTCTAAACAGAAGAACCATACCAACAAGTACAGACATATGAGGTTCTTCAAGAAGTCGTCCCATCGCCAGAAAGGGAGACTTAGATGTTTTGTCTGTGGAAGCAGGGAGCATTTAGCTAACAAATGTCCTAAGGCAACCAAGAAAGATGTCAAGTTCTTGGAGAAGATTGAAAATCTGTTGCCTATCCATCCTCATAATAACATTGAGGAGGTACTCGAAGAACAATTGTCTTAGTTTGTACTCAGACTTTAAACGCTTTTGATATATGAGAAAATGAAGAGTCTTTCTTCACAAAAATAGTGTCTCTTCTTTGAAACCCTTGAGTGAAAAGATTGCAGAGATTAGTATACTCTACACTTGTCTTGTATAAGGATCTTGTGTATCAGAACATCTATGACAGTCTTAAAACACTGTTAAGCTTTGCCTTGAGTCAGAAGCGAACGGGGAATGAAGAGTAAGAGTGTGTTAGTGAAGTAGGGTTCCTAAGAGGCGTGAGCAGTAAGACCCGTGTAAGCCTAGGGAGGGCGTTGAGGGGTGTAAGTCTCCGATAACTGGAACAGCTACGTAGTGATACACACTTTTAATCCGACTTTGGTGAGTCGATGCCTTCAACCGGTGAGTGGTTTAGAAGAAGAAGCGTTAACCATGTGAGGGTTAATAGACTAAGGTCATAGTTTCCGTGTTGTATTCCCTGTGTCATCCTATAATGGACCATAGGGCTTATGAGAAGGTTGGTGTTGGATGCGTGTTTATGCATGGGACACACGCAACTGAAGCGATTAGTGCGTCTATACCATGCAACATTGAAGACGACGCATATCTGTGAGCATTTGGTGCATAAAAAGCACATGCCCTACACATAAAGACATGTGAGGGCTGGCGCATGTTGTTCACGCATCTTCTGAAAGCACTTGCGATGCTGATGTTACTTATTAACGTCAGTATATTATTCAACAAAAAATCTCAGATTTCACAAAATTTATAAAATGGTTATTCTCGGTTAGTTTTTAAGATTTTGTAAATTTGTAAAGTGAGTTTTTATAATTTTTCTGAATTTATTACACTAATAATAACTAAGGTTTAATTTCAAAAAAATTCAGATAAGACTATTAGAGCCATTATTAAGTAAATTTTCATGCATTTGACTTGAAATAACAAAGATAGGTATGATTTTAGTATCCCATATGGTATATTATTATTTGATATGACATGATTATTACTCTGCTTGAGATTTTTTTTATGATGAATTCTTATATAAAGTTTGTTGACAATGTGTTGGTTATTGACATTTGATGATGAGTATGTGCATAGGGATTTTTCATTTATGAATGGAAAATTGTCACCTATTTTATGTCTTTATAGAAGAATGTGAGGATAACATATATATGTATCCCTTGTGCTTGTGAATCCATTAGGTATTGATGAGAATATAGTCACTATAGTGACTTTTCAAATTAGTATTTGAATTGTTCAATTTACCTGTTTTGGCATGTATATGATCTTGTATTTGGTTATTCTGCTCATAAATGTTGAACTTATATGAGAATTTGAGACATGCATAAAAGCATTAGATGGAGGAAAATTACTCTTTAGGTGATATATTCGCCCATAAGTAGTAGAATTATAAAAGTTAATGATGTGTACTCTAATTGCTATTATGTAGAAGTCTTATTTGCATTTATTATGTATTCAGTCTACAAGTGCTTTATAATATATGTGATAAGATGCTTAATATAGATTCTGTTTTGTGACTTTGAGTCTCTATATTATCCTACATTTGTACTGATTAGTACATTTTTAATTTTGCAATCACCTTCTCTATAAATAATAATAATGTCACAATTGAAACTCTCCCTAGTTTTAATTTTATAAAATGAAAGTAAGATGTGAAATTTACGCTAAAGATGGAAGATATCAACATGATGATGATCAAGAATAGGCCATTTGCACTTATATCTATCAGCTTAGAGGCTAAGAGAACAACATATCTTCTAATACTAAAATAGTTACTATTCAAAGAATTATACTCATAAGATATATCAGGAGCATGGGAAGTGAGAGTGCATAATTAGGATGGTTTACTTTTAGACTAAGCTTTTTCCTTTTTGGAAATACTTTGACTAAGCTAATGGCGTTAAATATTTACATTCTCGATTCTTGTATAGTTTGCCAAGCGCTGAACACACTTTCGTCAGAGTTTCGTTGGACATAACTGCATTAATCACTCGTGTATTGCTAAAGAAGAGAAGCTGAAGAGTACAACTCATACAACCTTTACAGTAACCAAGGGGGAAGTAAAGGTAAAGCCTTGTAACTTTAAAGGTAAGAAACCTAAATTTAGTTCATATGTAGATATAAGCATAGTTATACACTCTCCTATATTTAGTTAAGCAAATAAATGAGGAAACAGGTAGCTAAGGACCTCAATGAACCAAACATTACGAAACATGACCAATTGGCTGATCATTGATAACAGAATTTCAACCTCGAAAGGGGTACAATGGGTTAAAATAGTCACAGCCTTTAAAATGATTGTCTTGCAATGAGCTTCACCTTCACATTGTGATTTCATGACAGCTCAATAGGGAAATATCATCAAACAACTGCCACTACTTCAAAAGGCAGTTCTAAACCTTCTTAAAGGTGAAGAATCAAAACCAAATAGAGCAATTTCTGTTTTTAGATTTACAACGGCACTCAAGACTAAATACAATATTTGAATTTTAGAAAGCAGCATGAAAGGATTAGCCACGGCTACAAATGGAAGGGCGTTCCTCTTACTATCAATTTACTTCATTTACTCCTTTTTGGTCTACACTTCGGATAGCAATTTATCCCTTTTAGTCTAATGGTACAATGCGGTTGTTCACAATCTCTAACGTTAATTGTACTAGTGTTGTACAAATTTGGTAATAAATCGTAAAAGATGAGATTTTAACAACCTCCTTTAATGATTCTTTAACCTATTTAGAGCCAAGAAGTCTCGACAACCTCTAAGCGTGTCCATGGCCAGCATGATAGTGTGACTCAAAATGGGTCGCATAAAGATTAGGAAAACCATCAGATAGGCTAGACAAGGACTGACGATCTAAAACGTCCATTTAGAGCCTTTCAACTCCCAAAAGAGCTGAGTTGTTAGCAAGACTCCAACCTTAACTAACCTCTCTTTACAGGCCTTTGAACATAGGATTTATTGGGATCCTCCGTCTTAAGCTTTGGTGGCCGAGTTTCACCCTTTTTACCCTGCAAGTGGAATTAAGAGAGGTGAACTGGGGAAAGGAAAGGAGGGTCTCCCTTCTTTTGAGTTTTCAAGAAAATCTCTATATCAACTCTAGTTCATATAAAAACAATCATAATCAGAAAACATCTAACCTTCTTTCCAGCCTTCATGAAATCTCTCCAGCTTGAAACCTGGCAATCAATTGGAGAGAGTATAAAAACTGATTAAATAGGATAGATCTTAAGTGCTGTTACGATAAAAACAAATTTATCAGCATATCTTCCCGAAGGCCCTAGTCCTTTCATCCCATTCTGGCTGCAGTCTGGGGTGTTGGGATGCAAGCACACATCCAGATCCTAGACATCTAGATCTATTTAAAGACCATGATCATCAATCCCCATATATAAATCCAAGGAAAAGCGGACAAGAAAAACCATCGTGACAAGTTTAGGTGAAAGATCATACACATGGAACAACAAACACCTCACTCTTTAATTAATTTGATTTTCTATCATTTAATTCAAGAACAGGTTTTTTCCACTATAAACACCCAATGACATTTAACCTTATCAGTGACTAGGACTGAGTTCTAAATTAAAATTACAGATAAAGAATCAGACCTAAAAGTTAAATAGAACGATGTAGAAATGAAAAGCTTGTGTGGTATTTCTTGACCAGACCAAAATTGGAACAATCAGATGACAATAGATTTTAACTTGCATTAAACACCGGATGCAAATCATACCCAGACAAATTTAGCTATCTCTGCACGAGTCTCAAACCAAAATCCTCACTACCAAACAATTTGCTCCCTCAAGGGATAAGACTATAAAAACCATTCTCTCTCTAACATTCAGCAGATAAAACTTGCAGATTAGTTTTATTAGGACCCATTAAACCCAAATGATTTTCTTCCAGATTACAGCACCTCATCTACCCTCAAATTTAAACAGCAACCGAGAGAAAACAAATGTTTCAAGGAAATTGATTTATGATTGATGAAGGAAATGATATTGACAAGTTGAATTGGAAACTAACCCTCTGTTCTCTTGTTCCTTCCCACTGCTCCTCATGCTCACGCTTCCTCTTCCACATCTCCTTCTGCTCTTCTTCATCTTTCTTCAATCTACCTTCCTCTTCTGATATCTAATTACAACAGAAAGAACGAACAATAAAACAGGGTCACCCATTTAAGCACATGTATGGAAACATGAAAAAGATAGAGCTTGCAGCATACCCTCATCTGCATTTTTCTCCTGCGCCATTCTTGTTCTGTCAATATGTCACGCACCTTTAATTTCAGCTCCTTCTGAAACTCTTCTGACCGTTCATACTGTTGCTCGTATTTTCCCTGTTTTACATCACAGACACCATAAATGTCGGGTATATTTCCAAAGCGTTATACAGAAACAAGAGAAAGTTGATATGAACTTAGAACCATGAAAATTGTTAATTCGATGAACGAGAAAGACGTCCCTTTCCCTTCTTTTTGCATAACTGTCTTTCATCAACACGCAAATGGTTTAGATTTAGTTCAGGCAATCCCCTTGATATGAAAATTAGTAAAATAGTTCCTTTTTTTGAGTTCTTTTGAAATTAATTAAACCATACTTTTCATTATTTTTGAAGAATATTGTTGTGCAGTGCTAAGAATTACTTTAATTTTATACACCTACCATCTTTGAATCGATGTTCATAAATATTAATAAATGGATAAATGTCACTAAATATAAGAATATGCCAATGTCACTGGTTAATAGAGAGTACAAATGAACAAACAACATAGAAAGTTCTCGTTAAGGCAATTATTTTCCTTTGACTTCCCACAAATAACATCCTATAAATCCACTAGGGGAAAGATACATTTATGTTTGGTGCTAGAATAGGCCAAGATGAAGCTACATTTGAAAAATGATGATAATACCTATGTTGGTAAGAATTAAGAATGGAATACACATAATACTCAAGTTGACTATCTCTATCCGTCAACCAAATATGACAGCAATTGGAGCTTCTATATTAATCTAAAACAAACTAGAAAGAGTGATACGTTAGATTCAAAAAGCTTTAAATTGAATAGGACTAAGATTGAATACTTAAAGAGTATAATTTTTTGGGTCATAGGGCATTTGACGTGGAGATAAATATTAGTTCGAACGTTATATCACAGAAAGATTGTTTTAAGTACCTTGGATCCGTCATCTAAAGCAACAATGAAATATATAAAAACATAGTTCACGGTATCAAATTAGAGTAACTCAATTGGATGGGTGCATCAGGAGATTTATGTGACACAAGGGTAACAATCAAACTAAAAGGTAAATTCTACCATTTAGCAATGCAGTGGACCATACTTTATAAGACAAAATATTGACTCATTAAATAGGTCTAAAATCATAGGTTAATGGTAGCAAAAATAAGATAATTCATTGAATGTATAACCTTACAAGAAGATAGAAGGTCAGAAATGTAGTATTAAAAGACAAATTAAGGGTGACTAACATTTATAGTAAATTAAAAAAGACAAAGTTTAAGTGATTCAGACATGTTAAAAATAGACATCCTAAAACTTTGGCCAAACAAATGCAAGAAAATTGTTCTTATAGACTGTAAGAGAAAAAGAGGAAGACATAAGAAGAACTAGGAAAAGGTGATAAGAAATAATATGACTTTGTTAAAACGTACCGAACATGATACATGCAAAGGATATTCATAAAGGATCTTACATGAAGTTTCTCTCTTTTTTGTAAGACTTTTTAATCTATTCTCGATTATCAAGTCTTATATTTATCTGTAATACTTCCCCTTAGTCATTTTAGTTAAAATTTACAATTAATTATTTCTTTTATTTATTTGTCCTCTTTCTTATTTGTTTATTTATTTACTTTTTATTTTTATTCTTCACTTATTTATCTTTATTTCATTATTTATTATATAGTTTAAATTTTCTTATTTTTTATTTATTTGTTTTATTATAATATTTATTATTATTATTTTCATTTTCATTCTATTTATTTATTTATTTATTGTTATTGTTATTATTATTATTATTATTATTATTATTATTATTATTATTATTATTATTATTATTATTATTATT
>JANTNU010000234.1:4954913-4999918 GCA_024752395.1 Erythroxylum havanense
AACTTTAAATCCCCTAATTAACTCAATTTAAAGCATAATTACATAATTACCACAAGTCATGCTTAATAACATCATAAAAACAATTCGGGGCCTAACAAGTTGGCTATCGATAATGGCATTATTAAATGAATCTGTAATCACGTATGTTTTTAAAGAATAAAGTAGGCTATTTCTTTAATCTTGAAATATATACTTTAGCATTCTTTTATTATATAACATAATCTTGATGAGTGGTGAACTCATGTGTGTTTCATATAATTCTTGACATGATCGGATGAATTTTTACAAAGTATCAATCTAATGTTTGCATGTTAGAATTATTAATTAAAACACGTATTAGGGGACATTCATTCAAATAAAGAGTTTATAGTGATATCATCACTTCTAGATATTTTAAGAAGATTGGTGATTAAACTGGCATCAGTAATTTAGTGGACTAGCTACCCATCAAATCTTAATATCAAAATGAGATATTGTGTATTAATCACCATATAGAGTGAAGCAGGAGATCTAGAAGGAAAAACTAAAACAAGCACAAAACGGTAATTTTATCCTTTATTGTACAAATGGCTATAATATGGTTCATAATATAGTTTGCAATTGGACATCTAATTTGAAACATGTGTTCTCATAATATTTAGTAATTCAAGAGTTCAGCTAATTGTCTTTAGTGGAATGACATTTGGTTAATAAGTTGGATTAATTATAATGAGATTAAATTAATTTTGGGTTTATTGGAGCTTGAATTATATAAGTCCAATTAAATTCTCCACTTGGCTTCTAGGAAAGGTTATTAAGCAAAGTAAGAAAAATAAATAGAGGTTATCGAAAAGAAAATAAAAAGGAAATAACCAAATTAGATTCAGAATAATAATACAAAAACAATTTAATTACGAGTTAATTAAATTAGGTTTTAAGCCTGTGATTAAATGTTGGGCTTGCACTAATTAATTGTTAATTAGAAGTCCAAAATGAACATTTAATATTGAGCTAGATTTTGGTTTGATTTGATTAATTAAATTAATTAAATTGAAAAAATATTTGTAAAGACAACTACACATTTAGCCTTAAATTGCTAAATATAAGGTGGGTTTTTATTATGCTTCATCATCATCAAATGGTTTAACGGTGTCCTTATTAAATGGTTTAATGGTTGTCATTTAATGTTGGCATGCAGAAAAACATATAAGCCTTTTAGCATTCATTTGATTAAAGAAGGAAGTAGTGCATTTGTTGCTCTCTCTTCCTTCTTTCATCATTTAACCAAAAATGTGAGTGTCTTATTTTTGTTTTTCGTCTTTTCATCTAGCCATATTAAACAAATCTATTGGCCTCTCTTTCGTTTTAATTAAAAGAATGAAGTGGTGCATTGGTTGTTTAGACTCCCCCTCCTTTCTGTCATGATTTAGCCGAAATTAGGAATGGGATTGTCTCATTTTGGTTCTTTCAACTAGTTGACTAAAAAAGAAAAACCTCTACAATATTTCTTCTCCTTTTCCACCAAAGGATCTTATTAACCAAGTTGTCCAAGGAGAACAAGTGGTAACTTGGATTGGTTGAGGATACAATAGTGAGGAGAGGATACAATAGTGAGGAGTCAAAGCTGTAGCAAAGGAGTCGGTAAAATTTCAATTATGTTCTTATGTTATTTATTTTTCTAATACGGTATCATGTATGGATTAAAACATGTTAATTTGGTTATCATGCTTCCACTGCATTTTGATTTCGAAAAAGGTTTCTGAAATCTACCGTTTAGCCAAATTTGTTTTTCAATCGAACAATTGGTATTAGGGCCCTTTTATTATGCATGATTTGGTTCTTATATGTTGCATGGGTTGGCAATTATATTTATGTATATTGTACATTTTTGGTGATAGAAATATATATGATGTATGATTTGCTCTTTTGGTTATCTATAGAATATAGATTTACCTTGTAAGTTTTCTTCATTTGGCTTGTAACAAGGAGGGTAGCCTTTCCTCGCCATGTTTCCTCCTTGTCTTCATTTTTCTGCTTTCTTTGATTTTGTAATGTACAAATTTATGCAATATTGAATATGAAGCAACCATGGATCGAAGGAAACAAAGGTAATGATTCCAGTTGATGATATGGTGTAATGGCAATTTTGGTTTTATAAGTTTTTCAAATGCTGGAATTTGTGTTTCTCTTGACAACTTCAATTTTGTGAGTTTTACAAGTGTTTTTTTTTTGTTTTTCTATTGATAAATTTCTGTTTTATGAAAAACAAAAAGTGTTATAAAATAAATGTCATTACTTATTTTTACCGAATGGGCCGAGTCATATGAGCGAAGAGTTCGAAGCGGAAGATCCAAGTCTAAGAAATTTTTTTATGTGCCAAAGAGCCTTGTAATTATGTATGTTCTATGATGGATAATCAAAAGTATTTTTATAATTCATGTGATGAATGAATGAATGAATGGATGCTAATAATATGTATATTATATGAATGTATGTCATTTATAATAATTGTCAACCTTAGGCTTTGTCATGCATTCATTATGTATGAGATATATAACGAAACAATATAGGATGGTTAACAAATTGCATCTATATAAGATGGTATTTATTAAAACTTAAAGAACAAAAAGATTGAGTGGGAGATGATGCTCATGTGAGAGTCCACGGTCGGAATAATAATACCAAAAAATTTAATTAAGAGTTAATTAAATTAGGTTTTAAGCCTATGATTAAATGTTGAGCTTACACTAATTAATTGTTAATTAAAAGCCCAAAATGAACATTTAATATTGGGTTAGATTTTGGTTTGATTTGATTAATTAGATTAATTAAATTGTAACAATATTTGTAAAGACAAAAGGAGGGCAAAACTGAAATCTACAATGATGTAGGTTTCAGTTTTATATAGCTAAATGGATAGCTACACATTTAGCATTGAATTGCTAAATATAAGGTGGGTTTTTATCATGCTTCATCATCATTAAATGTTTTAATGGTGTCTTTATTAAATAGTTTAATAGTTGTCATTTAATATTGGCATGTAGAAAACATATAAACCTTTTAGCATTCATTTGATTAAAGAAGTAAGTAGTGCATTTGTTACTCTCTCACACTTCTTTCACCATTTAACCGAAAATGAGAGTGTCTTATTTTTGTTTTTTGTCTTTTCATCTAGCCATATTAAACAAATTTATTAGCCTCTCTTTCATTTTGATTAAAAGAATAAAGTGGTGCATTGGTTGTTTAGACTCCCCTCCTTTCTTTCATGATCTAGCCGAATTAAGGAATGAGATTGTCTCATTTTGGTTTTTTCAACTAGTTTACCAAAAAATGAGAACCTCTACAATATTTCTTTTCCTTTCCCACCAAAAAATCTTGTTAAGAGGATACAATAGCGAGGAGTCAAAACTGTAGCAAAGGAGTTGGTAAAATTTCGATTATGTTCTTATGTTATTTATTTTTCTAATACCGTATCATGGATGGATTAAAACATGTTGATTTGGTTATCATGCTTCCACTGCGTTTTGATTTCGAAAAAAGTTTCTGAAATCTATCGTTTAGCCAAATTTGTTTTTCAATCCAACAATTTGTATCAAAACCCTTTTATTATTTGGTTCTTGTATGTTGCATAGGTTGGCAATTATATTTATATATGTTGTATATTTTTTGTCATAGAAATATATATGATGTATAATTTGTTCTTTTGGTTGTCCATAGAATGTAGATTTACCTTGTAAGTTTTCCTCGTTTGATTTGTAACAAGGAGGGTGGCCTTTCATCATCATGTTACTTCCTTGTCTTTATTTTTTTTTGTTTTTTTATTTTGTAATGCATAAATTTTTGTAATGTTGAATATGAAGCATCCATGGATCAAAGAAAAGAATAGGTAATGATTTCGGTTTATGATATGGTGGAATGGCAGTTTCAGTTTTATGAGTTTTTCAAGTGTTAGAAATTGTGTTTCTCTTGGCAACTTCGGTTTTATGAGTTTTACAAGTGCTTTTTTTGTTTTCCTATTGAAAATTTTGGTTTTATGAAAAATAAAAATTGTTGTAAAATAAATGCCATTACACATTTTTATTGAATAGGTCGAGTGGTGTGAGTGAAGAGTTCAAAGCGGAAGATCTAAGTCTAAGAAAAAAAATTTATGGGCCAAAAAGCCTTGTAATTATGTATGTTCTATGATGGACAATCAAAAGTACTTTTATAATTCATAAGATGAATGGATGGATGGATGCTCATAATATGCGATATTATATGAGTGTATGCCATTTAGAATAATTGTCAAGCTTAGGCTTTGCCATGCATTTATTATGTATGAGATATATAATGAAACAATATAGGATGGTTAATAAATTTCATCTAGACAAGATGGTATTTATTAAAACTTATAGACCAAAAAGATTGAGTAAGAGATGATGCTCATGTGAGAGTCTACGGTCTCCATATAATGGCCCGTTTGCAAGTGGTGAAGTGTTACTCTCCACCGGAGAACTTGAATCCTAAATCTTGCATGGTTTAGGTCTCCTAAAGGATAAGTCAACTTATTGGTAGCAAATGTGATTTCCTACCGAGGCATGGTTTGCAAATACCTTTAGTGGATGAATCAAATGATTACACACTCAAATTATTTTATCAATAACCTGCCCACCGTAACTCTATTGATAAATATGGATAAGATGGTCAACCATCACTTAGTCTGTTATAGATAAGAAAAATAACTGTCATATAAAGTTTTAATTTTTTAAGTTTTGTTAAATCTATCACCATGCATACAAGCATCATGATTTTATACAAAATTCTAATATTGTTGACTAGTATGCTTATTCTTTAATAATTTATATTTCCATACATAATCACTACAATATGAATCTACTCACAATGCTCTTGACTAATAACAATTTAAAAAACGGAGAGAAATTTAATGAATGGAGACGTACCCTCGACATCGTTCTCCAATATGAACGAATTTTATGGGTATTAATGAACAATGAGCCTGCACCTCCAGGTGACAAGTCAACTTCTGATTAAGTCCAACAACAAGAGTGATGGCAGAATGTTGATAAGACTATTAAGTGTTATATTCTGGCTTTTGTCAGTGCAATATTGCAAAAGCAACTTGCAGGCATAAAAAAATGCCGATGCAGTGGTCCATCACCTACGTGAGATGTTTGGTGTGAGGACAAAGTCTGCAAGGGTGAAAGTTATCCAAACATTTCACAATCTCAGACAAAAGCTTGGTGAACCGGTGTGGGATTACATAGTTAAGGTAATCTATATGGTTACTAAGGTTGAGATGCTTAGGGCGGACATGGATGCCAAAACACAAATGATTATGATCATCAATAGCTTAAACTCTTCTTTTCAGCAGTTTAAGTTAGACTATGAGCTCAATACCAAGGATTACAGCATAAGTAAGTTGATGACTACCCTCCAGAACACGGAGGAGATATTAAATATCAAGGCTAATGTAGCATCTTCTTCTAAGCCCAAGGGTAAGGGTAAGCAAAAGAAGAAGGGTCCAATGAAAAAGAAGGCTCAAACAGGAGTTAAGGTTCAAATTATGAAAAAGAAGGCCAAAGAGGACACCAAGGGAAAGTGTTTCCACTGTGGTGAAAAGGGCCACTAAAAAGCAATTGTGTAGTCTACCTTGAGTCTCTCAAAAGCAAACAAGGAATGGGTTTTCTAAGTTTGTTAGGAACTAGAAATGTGAAAATTTCATTTGATTCTTGGATATTATATTCAGGAACCACTGACCATGTTTGCAATTCTTTGCAAGGGTTCCAGCAAAGGAAAATACTACCTAAAGGCCAATTTCATGTCAAGATAGCATATGGATCCTACATTTCGACAGAATCAGTGAGAGTAGTTATAGAACCTATGACAGGCTCACTAAACACCATATAATGAATAAAACTAAGACAATCCCATGACTTTAGCATTAATTCAAAATATTTGTGGAACTTAAGAATGGATCATGTCAATTAGAAAAGACTTAATAGGTTAGTGAAGGATAGGATCCTTACGAACTTGGATAATGATCCATTACCCAGCTGTGACTCTTGTATTTAAGGAAAAATGATCGAGGTCTTATTTCCTTCCAAAGGAAACAGATACAAATCTACGTTGGACCTGGTACACACTGATATATGTAGGCTCATGAACGTACAAGCTAGAAGAGGTTTTGAATACTTCATAACCTTTATAGATGATTGCTCTAGACATAACTATTTGTATTTGATGTATAAAAAGAGTAAGTCCTTTGAAAGGTTCAAAGAATTCAAAGTTAAAGCTGAGAAGCAGCTAGACAAGTCATTAAAAAAACTTTGATCGGATCGAGGTGGTGAATACTTATCTGGAGAGTTCCAACAATTTCTAATTGATAATAGAATTGTTTCCAACTTGTCAGCTCCTCAAACACCTCAACAGAATAATGTAGCTGAAGGAGGAATAAGACTCCATTGTAAATGATAAGATCAATGATGTCTTACGCTAGTATTCCAAAATCGCTCTAGGGATATACCATACAAATGGAAACTTATCTTCTTAACTTTGCTCCATCCAAATCAGTGCCTAAAATATTTAAGGAGTTATGGACTAACCGAGTGCCTTCATTGCGACACTTAAAGACTTGGGGATGCCCAGTCTATGTTCTAAAGCCTGAATCCACAAAGATAGAACCAAGGTCAGAAGTATGTTTGCTTGTAAGATATCTTACAGGTAAACGAGGGTACTATTTTTACGGTCCTTAAGACACGAAGGTGTTTGTGTCGACAAATGCGACCTTCTTAGAGGAAGAATTTACGAGAAATCAAAAAAGGAAAAAGTAACGTATTATTAAAGGAGTTAGCTATTTCATCCAAACCAAGAGTTGATTTGGATATAGCAGAATAAGATGTCAAAATAGATTCAAGAGTTGAATCGAAAGAGTAGCCTGAACATCAAATAGTGCCTAGATATAATGGGAAAGTTGTGAGACAACCAGACAGGTATCTAGGTCTAGGAGAAAGCATAATTGCCATCTCGGACTAAGAAGAAACTGATCTCATTACTTATAAACAGGCTATTAATGATGTTGATGCAAAAAAATAGCTCAAGGCGATGGAATTGGAAATAGATTTCATGTATACCAATCAAGTATGGATCCTTGTAGATCTACCGCCAGATATAAAAATCATAGGGTGTAAATGGATCTTCAAAAAGAAAAGAGGATCAGATGGAAAGGTAAAGACTTTTAAAGCTAAATTAGTAGCTAAAGACTATACTCAAAAAGAGATATAGATTATGAGGAGACTTTTTCTCCAATTGCCATGCTTAAGCCCATCAGAATTCTTTTGTTCATAGCAGCCTATTTCGATTATGAAATATGACAAATGGACATCAAGATCGCATTTCTTAATGGGTATCTTGATGATACCATTTATATGGCCCAACCAGAAGGATTCATTGAGCTAGGTAATAAGCATAAGGTATGCAAATTATAGAGGTTCATTTATGGACTTAAGCAAGCATCTAAGTCTTGGAACATTAGGTTTGATAAGTCTATAAAAACTATGGGTTCATACAAAACCTAGATGAGCCTTGTGTCTATAAAAGGATACAAAAAGGTAAGGTTATTTTCCCAATTCTGTATGTCGATGACATTCTACTCATTGGGAATGATGTAGAAATGTTATCTATGGTCAAAGGATGATTGAATGAACAATACTCAATGAAGGATTTAAGAGAGACTAACTATGTTCTAAGGATCAAGCTTATAAAGGATCATAAGAACAAATAGATAACCTTGTCTCAATTAACCTACATTGAGAACATGCTTAATAAGTTTGCCATGCAGGATTCCAAGACGGGTTTCACGTCTACTAAACATGGAATCAAACTTTTAAAGGAGCAAGCACCTAAGACTCAAGAGGAGGTCGAACGCATGCACAACATTCCATATGCTTCAATAGTTGGAAGTTTAATATATGATATAGTTTGCACTAGATTGGATATCTGTTATACAGTGGGATTGGTAATAGATTCCAGTCCAATCTAGGAATGGAGCATTAGATTGCAGTTAAGTGCATAATGAAGTATCTTTGTAGATCAAAGAAATTAATGCTTGTTTGCTCTAAAAGTAACCTTATTCCGATAGGATAAACAGATTCCGATTTTCAATCAGATGTTGATTCAAAGAAATCAACTTCTAGTTCTATATTTACTTTAGGAGGTGGAGCCATTGTCTAGAAGAGTGTCAAGCAATCTTATATTGTTGAATTGATAATGAAGGGTGAGTATGTTGTCGCTTATAAAGCAACAAAAGAAGCAGTCTGGCTCTGCAATTTCCTAAATGATTTGGAGGTAGTTCCTGAGGCAGAAAAGGTCATTACACTTTATTGTGATAATAGAGGGACAATGGCTAATTCTAAAAAACCTCGAAACCGTAAAGATGCCAAACACATTGAAAGAAAGTATCATCCCATAAGGGAGATAATATAACGTGGTGAGGTGAATGTAGTAAAGATTCGCACAGAGCAAAATCTTATTGATCCATTTACGAAGACGATGTCTCAAAAGAGTTTTGAGGGTCACCTAGAAGGGATGAAAATGAGAGATATGTCAAACTTGCTTTAGGACAAGTGGGAGATTGTTGGGGTTCTGTAAATATAATACCATAGAAAGCAAGTGTATTTACATATACCTTAATCTTCTTCCAATTATTTTTTAATAAAAATATTTATTATTAATAAAATAAAAGAGTTTGGTTTTATTTATATGAGCATAATATAACTAATCATAAGATATCAATATTCTTTTGTAAGTAATATACATATACATGGAGATGTATGGGAAACATGTATATTATTAGAATCTAAATTAGTTGATTCACAGTTGAATAATCAAGTTGGTCGCTTGATTATAGTTTAGACTCTAATGTTGCGATTTATCTTCGTGTAAGTAAAGAAGTTTACTTCAAGGGAATGATGAATTTTATATCATGATAGTAGTTGACTATCAATAATGACACTATTAAATAAATATGAAATCACGTATGTTTTAAAAAAATAAAGTAAGCCATTTCTTTAATCTTAAAATATACAGTTTAGCATTTTTTATTAGGAACTACAATTTTGATTAGTGGTGAACTCATGTGTGTTTCATTATAATTCTTGATATGATCGGAATGAATTTTTACAGAGTATCAATCTAGTGTTAGCATGTTGGAATTATTAATTGAAACATGTATCAGGAAAAATTCACTTAAATAAAGAGTTTATAGTGATATCATTACGTATAGATCTTTTTACGAAAATTGGTAATTAAACTGGTGTCAAGAGTTTGATGGACTAGTTACTCATCAAGTCTTAACACCAAGATGAAATCTTGTGTGTTAATCATCATATAGAGTGAAGCGAAAGATCTAAAAGGAAAAACCAAAATAAAAACAAAATGGTAATTTTATTCTTTATTGTGTGAATGACTAGAATATGGTTCATAATAGAGTTTGCAATTAAACATTTAATTTGAAACATGTGTTCTCAGAATATTTAGCAATTCGAGAACTCAACTAATTGTCTTTAGTGGAATAGCATTTAGTTAATAAGTTAGAATCAATTATAATGAGATTAAAATAATTTCGAGCTTATTGGAACTTGAATTATATAAGTCCAATTAGATTCTCCACTTGACTTCTAGAAAAGATTATCAAGCAAAGTAAGAAAAATAAATAAAGGTTACCAGAAAGAAAATAAAAAAGGGAAAGGACCAAATTAACTTCAGAGTAATAATATCGAAATAGTTTAATTAAGAGTTAATTAAATTAGATTTTAATCTTATGAGCTGGGCTTACACTAATTAATTGTTAATTAGAAGCCCAAAATGAACATTTAATATTGAGCTAGATTTTGGTTTGATTTGATTAATTGGATTAATTAAATTGAAACAATATTTGTAAAGATAAAAGGAGGGTAAAACCATAATCTACAATGATGTAGATTTCAATTTTATATAGCTAAATGGATAGATACATGTTTAGCATTGAATTGCTACATATAAGGTGGGTTTTTATCATGCTTCATCATCATTAAATGGTTTAATGGTCTTATCATTAAATGGTTGTCGTTTAATGTTAGCATGTAGAAAAACATATAGACCTTTTATCATTCATTTGATTAAAGAAAGAAGTAGTGCATTTGTTGCTCTCTCTCCCTTCTTTCATCATTTAGTCGAAAATGAGAGTGTCTTATTTTGTTTTTTTTAATCTTTTCATCTACCCATATTAAACAAATTAGAATGTCTCATTTATTAACCTCTCTTTCGTTTTAATTAAAAGAATGGAGTGGTGTATTGGTTGCTTGGACTCCTCCCTCTTTTCTTCTGCGATCTAGCCGAAATTAGGAATGAGAGTGTCTCATTTTGGTTCTTTCAACTAGTTAATCAAAAAAGAAAAACCTCTACAATATTTCTTCTCTTTTCTCACCAAAAGATCTTGTTAACCAAGTTGTCGAAGGAGAACAAGTGGTAGATCGTATTGGTTGAGAATACAATAGCGAAGATTCAAAACTGTAGCAAAGGAATCGGTAAAGTTTCGATCATGCTCTTGTATTATTTATTTTTCTAATGCCGTATCATATATGGATTAAAACATGTTGATTTGGTTATCATGCTTCTGCTACATTTTGATTTCGAAAAAAGTTTTTGAAATCTAATGTTTAGCCAAATTTGTTTTTCGATCTAACAAGGACATACAGGTAAAGAAAAGATGCTCGCACTACTATCTAGATCTTATGTTTGGCCACGAATGGACCAAGACATAGAGACCTACTGCAGAACTTGTTTAGTGTCTCAACAAGATAAAGTGGAGAGGTAAAAAAAAGGTAGGACTGCTCCAACCACTTCCTATTCTTGAGAATCTGTGGATGTCAGCATCTATGGATTTTGTTGTGGGACTTTTGAAGGTAGATGGCAAAGCTTAGGTGATAGTTATGGTTGATCGGTTCTCTAAATATACTACTTTTATAGCTGTAACATCCAAGTGTACAGTGGAAACAACGACTGATATGTTCTACCGAAATGTTGTTAAACACTTTGGTGTTCCAGCAAATGTGGTGAGCGATAGGGATCCACGATTTACGGGTCGATTTTGGACAACCTTATTCAATATGATGGGGTTTGAACTTAAATTTTCTACAATAAATCATCCTTAAACCGATGGACAAACGGAGATGATAAATGCACTATTGGAAGATTATTTATGTCACTATGTGAGTGCAAGTAAGAACATTTGACTAGATCTTTTGGATATAACACAATTTGCTTACAATCTTCATTGATCCTCTGCAACAGGGAAGAGTCCTTTTGAAGTGATCATTGGATATTAGCCTCTAACTTTTTTGGAAATTACTAAACAACAACTTGGACTAAGTTTAGTTGCCTATAAATTCATGAGGATCGACAAGAACTCTTGGATGAGGCAAAAGATAGCCTTCGGAAAGTTGTTCGAAGGATGGAAAAATATGCTAACAAGCATAGACATCCAGTATACTTTATTATGGGCAACTAAGTGTTACAAAATTAACACCTCATATATGGAAGAAAATCAATGGAAAGTCAGCTCATAAAGGCCTCATTTCAAAATATGATGGTCCATTTGAGGTTATCAAGAAAGTTGATAAGGTGGCTTATCGGCTTAACTTACCTGAAAGGCTGAAAGTTCACCCCACGATCCATGTAAGTTACTTGCGCAGGTTTTATCATAATGAAGAGGAACTGTAGAGGAGCAAGCAGCAGTGTGCTCCTCCAAAGGTGCAAGTTCAATATAACAATGAAGTCGAAAACATCCTTAATCATCGACGATTGAGACAATAGAAGAAAAATCGGTGGATTGAATTTCTTGTAAAATGGAAGGGCAAAGGTGTAGCTGATGCAACATGGGAAGAAGAAACCTATCTATAGCAATTTGAGGATGTGATTAAGAAATACTTGGACGATCTTTCGACCTGGACGTTGGCTCCTTTCGGTGGGGGAGGTCTGTAAGGTCCCTTCAGTACCTTTGCCCCTTTGGTGCTATGTGATTATCAAACTATATGCTAGGAAGTGGAGCTAAATTGGTGGATAGCTTGCAGATGGTGTATGGACAGTGGTTGCATGGTTCTTCATGATGATGTGGTTGAATCTAATTAGTTGCATGAATATTGGCATGGTGTTAGGACACCTAGCCTTATCTTGCATGGGATAGCCATAAGTCATATGGGTATGTCGTTTTATTACTTAGGCAATTAACATGTTAACTGTCTAAGTGGTTATAATTGTCCAAAATGTCCTAACTGTTGAGGACCTTATCACTTAAATGCTATTGTCTATTAGAAAGTCATTTATATGTGTGTCATCCCTCCAGGCCATGTTGTTGAATATTGCGTATCTATTACTTCAATTATTTTACAATATCCTATTGACTTATTAATAACGTTCTTCACATTATTTGTCCTTTCTTTTTGAAGATTCTTTTAATATTGTCCATAAAACAAATCCTCTAGGCATTGTTCTTCGTTCCTAGGTGGTGAGAATGTAAGTCATTATAAAAGGCAACTCTTTTGTCCCTCAATGACGTTAGTTTCGTTACTTCCTTATCGTGTGATTTTGCTAGATCAATTAGGCAAAATTGATCACACTCACAAGGCATTTTATTGAGAGTTGGTTAACCTCAAACTTAACCCTGTAACATAAGGTAGGGTGATTAAGGAACTTAAAATGAGAGTAAGGAAGGCGGGAATAGATACTAGTAGAGAATTAGGAAGTCCAAATGTTTCTAGTTAAAAAGTGGAGCGGTAAGTGTAAATAAAGATGACGTGAATATGTAATTGTTAAAAATGAAGATGATAATTACAAATTATGGTGCTTAAATGATAAAGTAAGGAAATAGATGAAGAATTAATCAAGGACAGAGATATGATACTATTGAAAGGAAATGGTTATGATAGCCCAATTAAGTTGCCATCAAGCCCAAAAAAAACATATTCACAATAGGTCTTAGATTCTAGCCCTACCCATAAGCAGTTTACGTAAAGTCCACCTTTAATAAAAACCCAACCAGCCCGTAAAAATAAAAGATGAGCAAATATATATGAAAGACAACATGTTTCCTTATAAAAAACAACCAAAAATAACTCCCTTCTTCTCCTCCATAATTCCAAGGGGCAAGAGTACAAAACATCTTTCTCGTGAGCTTTTCTCATGTATTTCCTTATTTAGTTTGCATTACAGTAGATTAAAGAAGAAATTATGGAGATTAACAATTCAAAACTCTACTAAAATGGTGTAGAACTTCATACATGTAAAATGAGAATCTTTCAACTAATTTTCATCCCTTCTTTCATACATCCTAAACTAGTTTTTAGTTGAAATGATATTATAATTGTTTGTGATAACAATTTGATGAAATTAAAAAAATGGAGAAAAAGTAGCTAGAAAATGAGAAAAGTAGAGGATATGAGAAGAGGAGAGTTTAATGTTGGGGCAAAGAAGGAAAAAACAATTTAAGAAAATTTTAAGATTTATTACGCAACAAAATAGGAAACATGAATATTTAAGGGTAAAAATGGATTTTAATTAATATAAGGGTACTTTAGTGATAATAAAAATGAAGAAAAATAGGAATTTTAATAATAAAGAGTATTTTAGTAATTGTAGTGGTAAGATAAAGTAAGGATTTTTTAGTAATTAAGAATAAAGTTGCAAAAAGGGGGTAACTTTGGATTATTAAGTGTCACTGAGTTTGAAAATTTTTCTCAATTAAATTCTAATAAAATTTGGTAAATGTTTAGGTCTGTACGACATGTTAAGGAGTTAATTGGACTAATAGAAATAGTTGAGTTGAAAAATCAAGTCAGGATATCCTTAAATTGTACCTTTACAATTATATATGGTTCACATAATTGTAAATTTTGTTATTAATAAATTATTTTATATCGAATCATATTTTAAATTAATAATTAATCAAATTAATAATTAATAATTAAATAGGTTGTTTTTTGAAATATATGAATTTTAAGAACTTATTTATTAACTAAATAATTAAGAGTGTAGAAAATGTTTATTATTTATATTTTGTTATGTGTTAGGATATGTATCTCCTAATAATTAAGAGGCAAATATGATAATTATTATTTCAGTTGTGTACGTGTTTAATTAAAAATATTAGGGTAAGATAAATCATGTTCATAAAATTAGATAGAGAATAGTTTATAATGTTTGAAGAATAGAGTGTAAAGGTTATGAATTGATCGCTTACTTAAGAAAAGCTATATTTGATGGTCATAGATTAATGAGTTGTTAAGATATGAAAGCTTGGGCTGATTTAATAATACTTGTGTAATTTAGTATTATTAGTATATTTTATTATTCGACTATTTTCACTTTATATTAAGTGTACGGTAATGTTTAATAAGTAGGCTAAATTATGGTTTAAGAATTTTGAGCTGTTATAGTTCAAGTCCTTAGTCAAACTTCAAGCCCATTGGCCCATTGTGTTTTTCTTATGGAAACTGCCTGTACTAGGCCTAAATTGGAAAGCATAAGACAAATGGTAAGTAAGCTCCTTACCCCCAGTCGTCGACAGATGGCTTCGATCTCACTATTGAGGAAAGCAAGGTAGATTTCAACATGAACGGTGATAGTTTCACATTGGAGAAAGGCAGGGGATCTTCAAATAGAGTTAGGGAAAGGCTTGATAGAGTTTTGTCTAACAATTTGTGGGTTAATCTGTTCTGCGGTTTTCGAGTTCAAAATGTGGTGAATACATCTTTTGATCAATAACTGGTTATTAGCAATTTCTAATGCTCACAAGATGTTTATCAGAAAGCCATGAAGGCTTTGCTTTGAGGATGCTTGGCCACGTGAACCGCGTCGTGAAGAAGTGGTGCGGCAAAACTAGCAACACGTAATTGCTTACTTTTACGCTACGTATAATTGCTGTTTTCTGTACGTGGAGACGGAATAAAACAAAAATTTAGAGATAAAATATAACAAAAATTAGAGACAGTGTTATTGGCTATGTTAAGGATGGGCGATGAAGCATCAAAAGAAGAATGAATTTGATTATTTTTTTTCAAATTTTATTTTTTTTCAAATTCTTTTACTGCTGACAAGGGAACATTCTGCTCATTCATCACTAAATATGGAAATTTGATTTTATTAAATTCAAAGACAATATCCCTCGGTGAGACTTCGGAATGAGGAATGACCTCAGGCCCAAACCAAAAAGTTAAGGTGACGGCGTCCCTAGATTGAAGATCAGTTAGGCCAGACAAGACCTACACTCAAAACCCATTGGCCAGGACTTTAAAATCCTAATGAAAGCATCAAATTACATTATATGAGCAGAGAGACAGACAGGACAAGACAGTCCAACAATGTCAAGATGTTGCTAAGATTTTGTTCGCAGCTTCTCAGGACTAACAGCATCGGTGCTGAAAAAAGAGGCAAAAAAAGGAACAGAGGTTGTACATGATAATAATGATACTGTTCACTTAGTCATCATCTCTCTCTCATTTTTCTTTCTACTTTCTTTTCTTTTTCTCCTTCCCCTCCCTTTACGACTACGACTTCTCTTTATTTGACTATTAAGTCACCATTCCTCTCCTCAAGGAGTGGAAGTGAAAAACAGGGAGACAAGGGACATAGATGTGTAGTTTACTTTGCAAGTAATAGTAACATTCCGCTGGCTTAGGGATTTTTTGATTAAAGGTGGGATTTTTTTTTTTTTGTGTGTGTTTTTGGTCAAGATGGATTATCGTCACGAAGTGGCAATGTAATAGGGTTCCCAGAACAGGAATGTCCTCCTTAGCTCCTTGCAGAAAGGAACTAAATAATCTCCATTATTGCCTCTCAACACTACCATTTCTTGTTGATCATTGCCCATTAAAGTCTTGGAGACGATGAGCTTGTTGTTGTTGTAGTCGTAATTGTTGATGTTCACTGCTATTGATGATGGCTTCCTGGCAGTTGGATTAAGAACTGTTGCTGTTCCTGCTATGGCCTTAGGCTTCCAATAATACTCATAAGCATTAAAGGACGCAGTTGCTGTGTTTCCGGTGGCTCTCACCGCTGTTTTTTGCGGAGATAATACCATCCTAGCCACAGGAGGCCTTGGTGGGAGTGACTGTGTAAGTGGGGCCATTGTTTTCACTGCCACAACTTCTTCTTCCTCATCTTCTTCCTCAAATTTGACTGGTTTGTTGAACTTTTTGGGCCATGTTGGGTTTCTCTTAGTTAAAACCATGGATTTACTCATCATCAAAGGTGCCAACTTTTGAACACTCAAAACCCCACTTGACAAATTTGGTGCTAATTCCATCACAAACCTCATTTCCTCCACTGCTCCACCTCCTTCTCCGTCATTTTCAACTTCCTCGTCTTGCTCTGTTTCCTCTTCCTCTATGAGCTCAGCCTTCTCTTCATCTTCTTTCTCTTCTTCACAATTATCAAGTTCTGATTCGAACTGGTCCAATTCGTTACTGTTGGCTTTACTACTCTTTGGTTCTACTTCTTCTTCTTCATCATCATCATCATCTTCTTCTTCTTCTTCGTTCGACACGTTGATGAAAGTGAGGACAAGCCTACCGTCTTGTCTCTGGGCACGGAAGTTTTTCTGTGAAGGAACAGACACCGCTTCCAGAACCAATCTTCCATTGTCACGACGAGACCTCATGTGCACAGAGGCACCATCACGACTAGACAGTGAGGGAATTGGTGGAGGGAATGACTTCGGTGGCGATTTCTTGCTGCTAGCTGCTGCCAGATTGTACTTTGCGACCCTCCAATCCTCTACGAATGGAACTTTCTCTTCTTCTTGTTGTTCTTTGTCGTCCTCTGCATCACCCGTTTCCGACGGCGGGTAGGAAGAGAACCCATCAGAGCCAGTCTCAGATCCAAGACTTTCGGTGCAAATTTCCAAGCTTTTAGCGCTTAAACAACTTGCTGATCTCTTAACCAAAGGGTGGACATAAGGAGGTGGCACGTTCTTGGGGTCCTCTTGTGACTTCTGTGACAGAATTGAGCTCCAAGTATCCAATTGTCCAGGAATCTCTGCCTCGTTCTTGTTCTTGTTATCTTCTAGGATTGCGCCCCAACTATCTGATTGGGGCTGGTGGATTTCTTCATAATAATCTTCTCCTTCCGATGATGATGATGATGCTGAAGAAGAGTCGGTGATGGAAATGAGTTGTTGAGATGATGCAGTTTTTTTGAGAGTAGAGAGCTCCTGTTGGGATAGCCATTTTTTGGAGGACATATCAGCAGAGAGCGTCCTCCTAAGAGAAGAGGGCCATTTAATTGTATCACAATTAGAGCCAGTAATGAAAAGCGTGCCCTGATTCTTGCTCATCATCATGAGTTGTTCACCGAGAGATGAAGACAAGCCAAAGGTCTCGACAGGGGATGACATATCAAGCAACTTGGTTCTTCTTTAGCTGCAAAACAGACAAAGAAAATGAGAAATTTTGAAACAAAAAGAAAGAAAAAAAACCCAATCTTTGATTGATAAACAACACAGAAACAGAAGATAAGAGGCCAGCAAGCGTGTGATACATGGGTAGATTCTAGGGATGGGATTATGACAATTACCTTAAAGAAGGAGAAAGCAACAGTAGCATCCAACGGTGAGTTGGGTGCGAGTTGTTGCTGCCTGCAAGTGAAGAAAAACACTCTGATGAGCAGAGTGTGTGTGTTGAAAACTTGAAATAGAAGAGATGATGTTGGCTTTGTAGCAACCAGCCAGAGGAGTGGCTGTGGCTGTGGATGTGGCTTATGGGTGTGAGCTATAAGAACAAGAGGGGAGGAGCGACGGTATTTGTAGGAGACCCCGAGGGGTCTTGGCATCGTGCTCAATGGCCCCACGTTGAAAAGACCTGCTTTTTTTTTTTAGTTTCTCTTATCTGAGTCTGCTAATACAGGAGATTATTTAAGAGGATGTAAGTTTTTTAGTTCTTTTTGGCTTCTAAGTTCTAGCAGCCTGCACTTGCTCTTCACCTGCGTTAATTGTACAAAAAGCTACACATATTCCTATCAATAGGTCCTTATGGTGGCTCAGCTCAATTGGTCAACACTAAAAGACCCTTTTAAGAATCTCCACATTTAAGACGCTGCAAATATCATAATTCATTTATTTTTTTAAATAACTAATTAAAAAAAGACATTAGGATATGAAACAATTAGGTAAATTAAAAATTTTTATTCTAATTTAAATTAGCTAATAATTAAATAATTTATTTAAATAAATAATTTATAAATTATTAGATCAATATATACTTAAAAATAACGGCTATAGTTTTTATCAGGGACGGAGATAGGTGAGGGTCAATGGTGCACTGGATCCCTTACTTCTAAGATTATTAAATAATTATATATATATATACACACATGTATATATATATTAGGATTGGATTATTTAAAGGTTTGTGATATACTAGGCTCTCTAAAATTTAAAAAATTAAATATTTAGACCCTTTATCTTACATTCCTGATTTCTATCACCATTAAAAAAATTATGCATCAAATGATTATTTGGTATGTAAAAGAAACATCATTTATGTCACAATGATTATTTATAAAATGACAATATAGTTAAAATTAAACGTGACATGATTACTTTTCAACTATAAATACCTTAAATTACAAATTTGCATGGCGGGGACATGGTTAAGTTAACAATTATTATATGATGTCAAAGTCGTTTAAGGACAGTTGTTGCAATGTTGTTTGTGTTGCAGTTATGAAAAAGAATTCTTAATCCATGCACGCTCCCATTTCCATGGACCTATATGTTCAATCAATTAAAGTATCCCATACAAAGTGTAGCCGTCACCTCAAAAGGTATTGGGGTTATTGTCGGCTATATCATCTTATTTATGTGTAGCCTAAACGAGGGCTCCAGAGATAGCCAAGATTTTTAGAATAATCTCTGTATATCCACACGTAACATTGGGGTAACTGTTAATGGGCCATAAATGTCTTAATTTGGAATTATGTATGAAGAAATGTTTTAAAGATCGGAACGGTGATTAAATTAGAGAAGCAACTGATTCAAGGGTTAATGATTCAATCAGAATTCAACGGTGATCAAACCGGTGATTAATAAATATATAAATTTTTATTATATATGTATTATATATATAATAATAATTTTTAGACATACTATTTAATTATTTATTTATCTAATTATAAGCTTAACTTAAACCTTCAAATTTCAAAATATACAATTTTAAAAAAAAGTTTACCAAATATAACCCAAAATAAGATAACAAAGTTCAATAGTCATATTTCATCAAAAAGATTAAAAAAAGATCACTAATCTTGATATTCTTTCAAATTGAAATCGCCAAAATTAAAACATTTTAAATGGACCAGTCGTTTCTTTTTTTCACCAATTCAATAGTTTTTACCAGTCTGACCACAAAATGAACGGGTCAATCACTCACAAAAAATACTAGCTAAATTGAATCGTTTCATGCTTCGGATCATCTGTTCTTCGATCCGACCGATCGATTCGATCCGATTTTCAAAACACTGGTATGAAGTTTTTGTTATTATGACTCTCTCGATTGAGTCTGTCGTATAAGGCTTATTTATTGTGGAGTACCCGTTGACATGATTTGCAGACTGTTGTATCAATTTAGAGATTTATCCAATGTGTATCCAAAAGGCGTCTACAGATGTCTCCGTTTAAAAAAAAATCTTGAAAATTCTAATACTATGATAATGCAAATGTTTGGAGAATTCTCAATTGATTTGGTTTCTATTAAATTACTCAACTAAACATTTAATTATATTTAAGTATGGGTGAAGAACAAATATTTTAGAAGGAAACATATTTCATTATTAATTTTATTTTAAATATTTAAAATAAATTATGAAATTCAGTTGAACAAAGAGATGTTTAGTTATTCAATTGAATATATGCCCAAGTGAAACAAGCATTTTTCAAGAATTTTTTAAAAACTGTGTGAAACTTATTTACATATCTCACAACTATTTTAAGAACTAAAATATATTATAAGCATTCACTTTCACAATTATTTTGTTGATTTTATTGACCCCAATATTAAGTTAACAAGGCACGTCTCAAATATTTAAAAAGCTAAAACATTTATATGAATTTGGTTTAATTAGAAAATTGACTAAACTAAACTAAACTAAACTATGCCCTCCTCGATAAATTTATAGGTTGGTGGTTTTAAAGTCCAATGATTAAAAAACTCAATCGGTTTGATCGATTCAACCTTAAAAATTTTGAGACGTCTAATTTTTTAGTTCGCTTTACTTTAATAACTTTTATTATTAAAATTTGATCAATTTATTCATTAATCAATCAGTTTTTATAAATTAACAAGTTATTATAAATTAAAATTAATTAATTAATTTTTATTTGACAACATTTTTTACGATTAAATTTCAAATTCTTTGATATTTAAAGACAAGCTATTTTAATCATATTTAAATTTTTTAATTTTATTTAGACTATGTTTAACAATCAACGAATTATATTAGTTGTTAGCTGATTCTTTTAGCAGTTAGCTAATAGCTGATTTGACTAACGGATAACATCAGCTATTCCTATTCATTTAAAGATGTTTGATAAAATTAATTTTTTAGTATTAGTTGTTTATGTGTAAAATGACTTACGATTGTCATCATCATCATCATTACACCCAGTCTGAAGTTTCATAGTAAAGCAGGGTCTGAGAAAGCCTGATAGTACTCAGCCTTACCCCTATATAGTATAGAGGTTATTTCTCGGTACACCCACATGCAGATGTTGACAGAAAAATAATGATGCAAGTTAACAAAATAAATATCGTAAAAAAAAAGAAATCACAAATAATAATACTAATAATACAACAAAGTTAATACAAATAATAAAGCTGCAAATACAAATACTAATAATCACCTAACCTAGGGAGCAAAACCTAACATAAGGAGCAAAAATTAGAACTTTAACAAAAAGAAAAATTTTCAAGAAGAAACAAATGTGAAAAAGAAAATTTTTACACCAAATCATCAAACAATCAACTATATGCATCAATTTATCGTTTAAAAAAAGTTGCAATATTTCATTATAACAAGTGGAACAAAACCAATTGCAATAGAAATAAATAACCATTCATAAGATTGTGTCGATCTAAGCCTTACCATATGTTGAAGTGAAAGAACAAAAGAAGATCTTCGAAAATGAAACCATAAGATTTAGAAGCATAAAAATTCAAGGTTGACATAAACCCAATAATATCAAATACAAAAGAGATCAAAATGAAAGCATTCAACCTTAAATCACACAAAGAAGCTAATATTAAAAAAAATGCATGAGGAATAGAAATATCAAAAAACACAAAACTCATGAAACATCACAGTAAAAGAGACTGTTTAATCAAGAAATATACTCGAAAATAGAAGTGAATGTCGTTGTTTATCCCGTGAATCGATGACCACTAAGCGTTTGTAGAAACTAACTAACTTAATACAATCGATAACTTACGATTGTATGACTTAGAAAAAAGAATTTATAAGTACACGAGTATTAGCTTATATCTAAATATTATCTTAAGAATTTAGATAGAGCCAAAGAAGTCAATTCCATCTTTTTTTTTCAATATTTCGATTAAGTCTTAAGAAAACCGAAAGTCCTCTCAATATAACACCTCAATGATGAATGAGTTCGTTTAAAAACTTCTCGAGATTATCTTAAATTTGCACCACAAAGGACTGAGAGATCATTAAAATACTACTAAAAATAAACTTGAAAATGAGTTCGATTAGATCACACCAAAAGTTTTTCTTCAAATGCAGAGCCAATAAGCTTAATATGAAATTGGATATGTAAAAATGGTATCGATTTAATTTCTAATTTAAGAAAATATTTATGTTATTTTAATTTTAATTTTTAATTTAAAATTTGAAAATATATTTTTAATATATTAATTTAAAATAAAATTATTTTGAAAAACTATTTATATTAATCTCTTAAAATTTAAACATAGATAGAAATTAATTTAATATTGACATATTAATTTTAGATTAAATTAAATTTAATTAAACGCAATGTACAAGTGATAATAATATTATACTAAATATCGATATAAAAAGGGACCTAAATATCTGGTATAAACAAAAGTAATTAATGTAATATAATTAGAGATAACAAATTTAAAAGTATTTAAGTTTTTGAAAATTTTAATTTGATATTAAATATTTTAAAATTTAAATTTAATGATTAATTTTTTAAATTTTGTATAAATTAAATCAAATTTGTATATGTGTCTCTGTCTCCATTTATGTCTTTATCTCTTTGAATAATTTGTAATAACCTTTAGGTATAATAATCTTTTAGTCCCTTAATTACTCAGTCGTTTGAGGAAAACGCTCCTCAGAGTAACGTTTACAAAATCAATAGATTAAATTCAATCCGCCAATCCAATATGCTAATTACCAAATAAAATTATCAACTATTTGATATGGTTAAATATCTAAAACCTTTCAATCAGCTAAAAAATGGTTGATAAGTTATTTACCAAACAAGTCTTTAATCTTTAGCCAATTTTATGATAATCTAATATCAATTGGACCTTTTACACTTTAAACATTTTCTCTTATTGGTTTAACTTCGGATCCAATTTTTAAAGCATTGTTTTGAATTGTAAAAGATTTGAATTATATTGATAAATTTTGGTGGATTCAATTGCAAAAGGAGTTCCCACCAAGAAGCCAAAGATTCTTAAAACTATTCCTTTTACACATGTCAAAGCGTCAGGGACAACAACTAAAGCTCCTTACTTAAAGAAGAAAGGTGAACAATAGCCAATTTTCAGTAGAAATTTTGATGGGCATGAAAAGGAACATTAAAGTGCAAACAATGTGAACAAAACTCCACTAAACCAAAAAGAGGAAAAAGGTGTAATTACTATTTATGTGTTTGTGTATAAAAATAAACACAACTGATTGGGTAAGCAGACATAGACACTGATTGATGTGAAAATGGCTTAAGTAGCAAGGAAATGAAATCATTTTCTTAGGGCAATATGATTGCTCGTCCCTCGTCATCCATGCATCACACACAATTTAAAGTTTTATATAGGTAAAGCTATAAGCCATCCGCTCAATAATTTTCATAATAATTATTTTAATTAATTGTAAATATATACAAATATTTTAATACTATTAACTATATAATAATAATAATTCAATATAAGTCAGACTAAACGTAAAATATAAAAAGTCTTACTCCTAATTAGTAGAGAAATTATTTTCGATAGTAAATAATTAAATCAGTTAAGATAATTTAATTTATTATCTTATAAATAATCTAATTTCCTATAATGATAAAACTTTTCTAATACTTACAAATAAATGTCAATAGAACTTTTTTTCTAATAAATACTTATTGTTCTTATGAAATATTGAAATAAAATTAAGATCACTTGAAAATTGCCAATTTAAATTCAGAAAATGGAGTGCAAAAGATGCTCATTTGTAGTGAAGTTTTGAAGTGCAATGTGAAGGCAAAGTGATGCCTGCTTGCTGTACGTTTCAGGGAACTGTAGATGGGGTCCCAAAGCTTTGTCCCATCTTTTTATATTTTATTTGGTCTCCCTCTCACGCTCACGGAGAAGTCGTGTGGTTTATAGGTATATGAGGAACCTGCCAATACGTGTGCCCACCCAAAAGGGAATGATGTTGATCTCTTCCTTCGAGCCATACAGGCCTACTCTATTTCCAATTATTATGCATATAGCTACAAAATACAAAGAGACAAAAGTTAGGGATATATGTTCTATAACATTATGGAAAAAAAAAATCAAGACATATTATTATTAATTCGACTTCATCTTGTGCTATGTTATCTCATGTAAAGATAAGTGTTAAATTTTATATCAAAAACAAAAAGATAAAAAATTTTATAAAATAACATAAACCATTTTTTGTCTAATTAATTTTTATATAATTCTTTTAATTTTGAACTAGAGTTGTTGTTAAATTAATTTAAGTTTATATTATAAATGATAGTGAAAACTGAAAAGTGAGATTGATTATACATTTTTTAATATGTTTTTATAAAAATAATTATTTTTAATTATAATTAAAGTTGTTATTAATTCAAATTTAGTTATGTTTACATTTTTATAATAACATCTCACGAAAGATCCTTTATTAATATGCCTCTCATATATTCCTTCTTTAAACTTGAAAAAAGAAATTAGACAATGGATCATATTTTAAGATAAAATAGACATTAATTGATATTATACAGAGAACTGAATGCTAGTTCTAGGCTTTGCCACAAACTGAGTGTTAGTGAACATATAAAATCAAATAAGTTAACCTCACAGAACAGTTTAAGTTATTGTGGTGAAGTTATCACTTAATACCAAGAAGGGGACGAAGGAAAAAATAAGATACCCTTTTGTAGTTTGCTAGCCATTCCACTCGCGACCCAACCTACTAAAAACCTTATTCCACTCGTCAAACCAAGTTAAGAGTTATTAATATCCGGGCAAAGGATTACATTTGAGCTTAAATTTGATATCCAAGCGAAGAGCACCGAGGTGCAATTGAACTTTGGATATTCCAAAATGGGCAGACTTTCCTGTTTCTAATCTTATAAAGTACAATTGCTTGTAGAGATGTTCATAATTTAATAACTATCTGTACAGAGATTTCAAGAGAGTCATAAATAAGATTGACTTATTTTATTTCACTTCTCAACTTTACATCAAGTCAGATTTTAGATATATACAGAACATGAAACGCTAAACTAATATGTACAAAACTACAATGCTTTAACATAAAACGACAACAGTTGGTAAGTACAACACTTTAACATAAACAACAACAGTTTACAAAATAAATACTATACAACCTAAGCTCACTTAACATCCTACCCTCAAGTTGAAGTTTGGTGAACATCAACCAAACTCAACTAGGACAGAAAGGAAGCAAAGAGAGGAGCTGCCAATATCTTGGTGAAGACATCAACCAACTGGTCCTTAGAAGAGACATGAGTAGGAGCGATAAACCCAAGCTTAAACTGATCCCGAATCACATGACAGTCAATATCTAAATGCTTAGTTTGTTAATGAAAAATAGGATTAGCAATAATGTGCAAAGCCGCCTTGTTATCACACCATAAAGGAATAGGAGAAACAAAAGAAAGTTGCAGATCACGCAAGAGATAAGAGATCCACAACAATTCACATGCAATAGCAGCCATACTACGATTTTCAGCTTCAGCAGACGAACGAGAAACATTGGATTGTTTCATAGTCTTCCAAGAGACTAAGGAAGAACCCAAAAGCACACAGAAACTAGAAACTGATTGACAAGTAGCAAACAAGCTCCCCAATCAACATCACAAAAGGCCACAAGAGAACAAAGAGAAGACATAGTATAATATGAAGAAGCAGTGGAAGCAGGAAAGAACAAACCCTTAGAAGGACAACCATTCAAATACTTCAACAAATGAAGAGTAGCATCCCAATGACCCACACAAGGAGTAGTAACGAACTGACTCAATTGTTGGACAGCAAATGTGATATCAGGCCGCGTAAAGCCCAAATAAAGAAGCCTACCAATCAGTCTACGATATGCCCCAACATCCTCCAACAAAGAACCAAAAGCAGCATCTAGTTTTAACCCCTTAGGCAAAGAGGTAGAAACGGGCTTGACACCAATTAAACCCGAATCACACAACAGATCCAAGATATATTTACGTTGATTAACATAAAGACCAACAGAAGAACGTGCAATTTCCAAACCTAAGAAATATCTAGCAAGACCAAGATCTTTAAAAGTAAAGGCAGAATGCAGAAATTGTTTAACTTCAGTTAAGACATCCTTAGACGGGCCAGCCAATAGAATATCTTCTACATAGATAAGAAATGCAACAAAAGTAGAACCAGTGGATTTCACAAACAAACAATGATCATGTTGAGACTGAATAAAACCAAAGGAAATGAGGTACTTAGTAATTTTACAATTTCACATACGTGAAGCTAGTTTTAAACCATACAAGGAACGATTTAGCCTACAAACTTCATGAGGACCAGCTTTAGTATACCCATCCGGAGGTGACATATAAATTTTCTCATCAAGAAACCCATGTAGAAATGCATTATTAACATCTAACTGATGTATTGGCCAAGAAAAATGGGTTGCAATTGCTAACAACAATCTAACAGTGACTGTCTTAGGTACAGGAGAAAAAGAATCAGTAAAATCAACCCCCTCAACTTGATGATAACCCTTGGCTACTAATCTAGCCTTATACCAATCCACAGTCCCATCACGTTTAAGTTTCACCTTGTAAACTCATCTAGATCCAATGGCCTTCTTACCTTCAGGTAAAGAAGTCAAAACCCAAGCATCATTGGATTCCAATGCAGCCAACTCCTGCTGCATTGCCTTCATCCAATGATCATGATACTTAGCCTGATGGAAAGATTGAGGTTCATGAACAATAGAAATATTTGCCAAAAAATACATGTATGTAGAGGATAAATGTGTAAGGTTCATCATAAGAGAATCAGTTACTACCTTATTCTTTACCAACTTAAACAACTCTTGCTTAATTGGTTCAGACAATGGAGGATTAGAGACATTAACTGCACTATTTGTGGCTAGTTTACTGTTATCAACAGTGAATGAAGTTTCACTCACTGCATTAGCATCAAAAGTTTTCCCTGTGCCTTTCCCTCTCCGATTTTGTAACTCCTTGTACCAATCTGGTACACCAGTGAGTTTAAAACAGTTCTCCTTTAAATGCTCATTCTTCTTACAATAAGAGCAAAACATCTCACTCTTGTCATTCCCACTTCATTCTTGTTTAAAATGTTTCCCTCCTCCATCAGTAACTTTCTTAGTATTGCTTGTGTTCACTAACATAGCATTATGTTCAATCCCTTTACTAAATACCATCTGCACTTCCCTCTGTTTTTCTATCTCAAGACTATAGAATATGTTTTATTAACAAATGGCAAGGGTTCCATAACCAAAATTTGGTTTATAACATGATCATAACTCTCATTCAAGCCCATCAGAAATTGCATTAACTGATTTATAGATGTTAAATAAGCTAAAGTCTTAGGTGCTCTACAAATACATTATGCAGTCGACCCACAAGTACACTGTGGGACAGGCATGAGACACCTCATCCCATAATTTCTTAAGACTTGTAAAGTATTTAACAACAGACATAGTGCCCTATGAAGTTGCACTAATCTGTCTTTGTAAATGATATAATAATGGTCCGTTACTCTCTCTACTACAGAAACATATCAAGCTGACAATAACCATCAACCAGCTATGTAACATCCCACTCCCGCAAGACCCAAACTCGACATCGAGGGTGATATCCGAGCCCGTGTCTCACGAGGGTGGTATGTTAGAACAGTCAAAAAAGTTCAAAAACTCAGTAAGGCATTTTTATTTTTGAAAACAATTGCATGCGCGGAATTCAGTAAACGATTTGGGTCCGCTTTAATTCAAAAACAGTTTGGAATGTTCTAGGAGTGGTTATCAATTGTTAGTGACTCTTCGAAATTTTTCTGGAATAATTGGGAGAAAATGTCCAGACCGAAAATTTTCCGAGTGACGGACTGATTGATGTTATGTATGCGTCTGATTGCACTGTGATTTGAGAAAAGGGTTAAATGCTCATATTTCTGTGAAAACTGTTTTGTGAAATGCTGTTTTCTGCTATTGTATGGGAATCTGTGAATTGTTTGTAAAATGCATAATCTGAGTTATGCATTGAATTGACTTTTGAATTGGGAAAGAGGCAACATGCCTTGCATCAATGTGATACTGCTTTGTAATTTTTCTGAATATGCTATGGTGAAAATCTGTAAATTGCTATATGACATTCAGAAAGTATTACTGTGAAAATCTGTACGCTATCTGCGTAATGCATGAGTTGAGTAAACCATCGATGATGGTTTCTCACTGAGTTCGCAAAACTCACCCAAAATTTGCAACTATTTTTAAGGATATGAAGAGTACCCAGTTAGAATGCCAAAACTCACAATTCCTCGGACATTCGGTCCGGGATCTCAAACATAACATTTCACATATACCCGTCATCATATTCCACCAAATTCGAAGCACAGAACATTTAACAAATCAAGGATTGATGAACCAACTAGGTTACTCACCTGTACTTCCGAGGAGAATATCGGTTCACGAATATTTGTGTAAATATGTTCGTAAGGTACAAGTGGATTTGATGAATCAACCCAGATTGTAAAGATGGCAATAAATCGAAGAGTGTGGAGAAACTAGTGTAAAGTAACAGATGTCAGAACATGTCATTATGAAACTGAGAAAGATATATTTTCCATTTTAAATTCTGTGTTGTGACTGAGCGCCTGAACTGTCCCAATCTGGGCACATTAATCAGTGAACCTGAGACTCTAAACTGTCTCTTTTTGGGCACATTAAGCGTTGAGCGTATAGCTCTGAACTGTCCCTTTCGGGCTCATTAAGCGTTGAGCATATAGCTCTGAACTGTCCCTTTCGGGCTCATTACGCGTTGAGCATATAGCTCTAAACTGTCCATTTCGGGCTCATTAAACAGTAATCGCGTCTTAGGAAGTAGGAGAGCCCTCTGGGTATGCACTAATCCCTTTCGAGCTCGAGGCTCTTTTTTAGTGATCGAGCTTGTAGCTCTCGGTGGCAGCTCTAGTCACAACCGTTATTAATGATCATGTACAGAATTCGTTTATCAAAATCTTATGATATCATATTTTAATCAGAATTCATGACCTTTGGACAGTTATTTCAGTACTATCAAATCAATTAGTCCGTCACTCGGAAAATTTCCGGTCCGGACATTTTCTCCCAATTATTCCAGAAAAATTTCGAAGAGTCACTAACAATTGATAACTCCTAGAACATGCCAATTCAAATTATCAAACACAATTGCCTCAGAAATCACAGAATGCATCATATTCACAATTAAATGCCGGGAATGTCATGAATGCATGTACCTATATATGCATGTGCAAAAAGTCTAATTCCTCTAAAATTAGAGGCCAAATGTATGCTCATATCAAATCATGCAATTTAACTACTAGCCTGACCCAATTGACCCAGTTACCCTTCTCATCGGGGATGGGATGTTACAAGCTACCCCGTGCACTCCTTCTCACTTCAATCGATCAATAGTGTTGATTGATGACAATATCGAGACCTGCTCTGATACCATGTACAAAGTTTTCAAGAGAGTCTTAAATAAGACCGACTTGTTTTATTTCACTTTTCAACTATACATCAAGTCAGATTTTAGATATATACAGAACATGAAACACTAAGCTAATATGTACAAAACTACAATGCTTTAACATAAAACGAAAACAGTCGATAACTACAATACTTTAACATAAACGACAACATTTTACAAAATAAATACTATACAACCTAATCTCGCTTAATACTATTGGTGCAATAAATTGTTCAAACAGATCCGTAAGCATTTTCTAGAAATTATAACAAATTCAAGGAATGTGTTTAAAAAAGAAAAGTAATTCTCTCCTATCAAGTCAAAACTCCTCGATTGGCCAAGTACTCCCACACCTTAATATTAAACCAAGCATTGGTTAGGGGTATTAATTAAATTTACTTAAGAGGATAAAGAGAAAGAATATAAATGCATTTTGGATTATAATTATCCAAATATATGTTTTAGCGTACAACAACTGCATGGATCGATTCGGAGTTGACTCTAAGTGAAATACAATACGATAGCTTCGAATCAGAATTTCACTTTAAAACGTTTGGATTCTTAGAATGAAATGCTTCTGCGGTGAAGAGAACACCGACAGAGTAAAGAGGAACGGAGGAAAGAACTATGTTGCTTTCTAGGTCGGAAGAAGTATTTAATACTCTTATTATTTAAGCCAAAGTTCTAATATTCTCATTTATAAGGAAATTTTCATTAATAGAATTAATTAAAGGAGCTTGTGAATTGTATGGATTCGGCGTGGTCCATTATTAATTATCTATTAAAGTGTAGGTAGGTCTAAAGGTTATCTATAGATTAGCCATCAGATGTATAATTATATAAGGACCGACCTGATCAAAAAGCTAAACAATATAATGACCATCGACCCCAAAGTAACTTTTGTCTAACAAAAAATAAAAGCTACACCATTATAAGTTTACATTTAAAGTATAGTTGACCGTGTTTGACCTATATATAGAAGTTGGATTAGCTAAGGAAGGGAAGAGTTTGGATTAGAATAAATGCCCATTTGCTTGCATTAGGTCACATTTTGCTGGAGTAGTGCTTGCTTTGCAATTGCTAACCTTATCCCTTCAAATAACTTTTGTAGGATGTGCTTTATTTTTCTTTCTTTCTTTAACCAAGACGTTGCTTTTGTTGTTAATTAATTCCATTTCTAGTACATAATTTTTAAATATTATTAAAAAGGGTTCTTTAATTAAAAAATAAAAATATATTTTATATAATCTTTTGAGTTTGGAATCAAAAGTTATGAATATGTTAACAATAAAAATTAAAAAAATAGAACATTTGGATTGGTGAATTGTGCGTATGAGTGGGATTATAGACTTGTTAACTACAAATTGTGTGCTCAACTGACGCCATGTTACTACATCCAACAATTGAAAAGTGGCTTTAATTATGTTAATGTAAATGGGAAACGTCATTAGCATATTCTAAGCACATAAATGAAATATAAAACATTTGACAAAGAGAAAGCTTCATGCATCCACGGGTTCACCTTCTTAACTTATGATTTGAAAACATATAAAGTTCAGTCGTCAGTCGAAACTATATGTCATCCATCTTTTTGTATTATTTAATCAAGTGACCGACCCACTTCTGCTTTTTTTCTTTTTAATTTCGATTGTTTACGTAAACAAATCCCTGTAAAGTATAACAATAATTGAGTATTATTAATTTGTAAGATTGAGGGTAAGCAAACAGCTAAGGTTATTTCTTTGTGATAAGAGAGTTATGAGTTTAAATTATGAAAACAATCTTTTTATAAAATACAAAAAGAAGGGTCTGTATAATTAATGACCTTTCTCTTGAATGAGTGCTCGAAGATTTTATGAGCTCTTGCAAATTTTTTTGGTTTTTTTTTAAGTACAATCGATTTTTTCTTTATTTTAATAAAATTTCTTCTATTTTTTACAACTAAATAGTAAGCCAATTTATGAATCATATATTGATTCCAAAATGATAGAGGGATCAAAAGTTGTAAAGAGAAATTTTTAACTCAACTATAATAATAAAAATTCTAAGACTGGATTATAAATAAACAAAACAGTTGCATGCATACAAATTAAAAAAGATTCAAGTCTAAACACTACAACAGAAGGGGCTTTTAGTGACAAAAATTCCCTAATTCGTCATTAATAATATTTAGTAACAATATTAAATTGTTGTCCAAATCGTCACAAAATTCCAATAGCAAACTACTATAGACGACTTTTTTACCAAATTGTCGTCAATTATTTTTTACTACAAGCTGAATATGTAGCTAAAAGAGATACACCAATGATATTTTGGTATGCTTACTTTCCTTAGCTAAATGTTATTAACTACGTTACTATAAATGTAGGTAATCACCATCCTCATTTATTAGACCATTAAATTGTGGAGATTTCGATGTTAAAACTTTTGAACAATTAACCTTCCAATTACTGTCCAATATAATATCGTTGAGGTAGAATACTTGTTTCACTTGACTTACAAGGACAAAATGGTCATTATTATTATATCATGTCTTACTAACATTGTTATAGTAATATTGTCATTAACTTTTATGTCACCAAGATTAAATCATTTACACTTAAATAGAACAACATTTTTATCCTTGATGTAATACAACTCCATTATATCAAAGATGACACTGTAGAAGTCAATAAAAGCGTTGTCATGATATTCCTCAACAATAATCTCACAATTTTAGCTTCTAAATCAACTATCTCGATCTTGTATGTAAAATCTAACTCCATTAACAATGCAACATGTCTATATTTCCTACACATATGAAGTTCACATGCCAAAAAATATAATGTTTTTGTTGCCTTTTTCATGTTACGGTTGTGTAACCGTATCATTTGTCAGACAAACTATAATTGGAAGTTAATCTAAGATATTCCATCAATATATAACTTACTGCAGTCCTAAACCATGATGAGAACTTAACCTTATATTTTTCTTCAATATTAACAATCTCTTTACTTCGAATCAACTCTTTATGTTCTCTATTTAAAAAAGCAAGTAGAGATCAGAAAATAGATTGAATCACAAAATTTAAATATGAAATTTTGAATGAAAAGTAATATAAATGTTTCACATATATATATAAACTTTCTCGCAATTGTTCAAAATATACCAATGGATAATTTCGAATTCATCTTTAGTTAATTCCACATATTTTCTGACACTAGATGACCTTACTTTTTGGGAGAAAGCTAAGAAGTCACCATCTTGATCAAAATCAAAGTTACGTTCTTGTCTATTAAATCTTGTCTTGACATCATTTAAGTACACTGAACAAAAAGTCAAACATTCACTCTATATAAGTGTATGCAACAAACCCTTCATGTTGAGCTTTATTATGTACATAACACTTAAGAGAACATAAAAACCTAAACAAAATATATAACATTAACAATTGTTACTATCAAATAACTTTAAAAAAAAGTAGCAGTTAGTATAAATTATCTTTCAATAGGTAACATCCATCGAAATTGAAATAATCCATAAGGTTTTGCTTCGTATGGTAAATGAGTTGTCAAATGCACCATAATTTCAAAAAAAGGGGGAGAATACTAGTTCATATTCAACTAGGAGGAATATGACAAAATTTTCCCTAATGAGGAACAAATCGATGCAGAACAAATCTCCTCATTAAATAATAATCACCCCTTGCCTTCTACAACTGATCTTCTTCTTCAAGGTTTTTAATATCATCCAAACTACCTCTCTTTCTTTATTATCTATATCTCAATTTTTGTTATGAAGCTATTATGTGAACATCTGATTGTATATACTATATGTTGTGTTAAACTTCTTCGAATTTTCAAAAGAACATAGATAGAAATGGAGACGATGACAATGTCCTGATGGTCCATACACGATTAAGGAATTCAGTTATTTTAGAACAGTGGTCAATCACAAAAACTATATTTGTTCATTGTGATGACAATGGAGTTTATCAGTCGGGCATGCATATTTTCAATTTTGGGTTCCTAATACATTTGATTTAGCTTTGATTGTTTTGTAATGCTTGCTCATTAGGTGAAATGCTTAGTGCATGCGGTTCATCTAATATTGTCATATATACTGAACCTAAAAAATCGATCATTGTATCTTTTGCAAATTTAGTTAAAGCAAAGTTGTTAGAAGATGGTGTCAATTCACCAGATCCTGAGGGAAGTTTTTAACTGTTCAATTGATGGCTTGGAACATGCAAGGAGACTTCTTGGTAATCCAAACATTGAAAACTCTTTTACCTTTTCTATCAACTCTAATGTCATTTAGAATTTTAAAAATTATTTATTTTCCGTTTCAACGGATTATTAGGCATGAAACTTTATTTATTATTTTGTCTGTAAGAATTGTTGAACTTCTATTTAACATCTTGCAGTACTTTTATATAATATTCATTATATTTTATTGCTTATCATATTTAAATACTCGTATGTATTATTACTTTATTGTCAATAAATATTAATGATTAAAAATAATAGTAAACTTAAATTTATGATATTTTGATCTTATGAACATCAAAATTTTAGATATATTTATCTTTTTATGTCAAAAAAATGTTGTTTTTTAAATTTTAAATTACCTATCATGCATGTGTTTTTCAACAATATGTTTAGACCAGCTCCAGCGCATCTCCAAAATGGAGGAAAAACACCATAATGGGGGAAAAATCAACTCCAATCTACCAACAAATTTTCCTTTATTTTGGAGAGATGCTAAAGTGTCACATTGATAGTATCTTTTTTTTTCTCTTTCACCCTTTTCTTTCTTTTTTCATTCATTCATTCTTTTTAATCTCTTTTTTTTATTTTGTTATTTAAACAATACTCCAATATTTTGATTATATGCTTATTTAAGTAATTATAACTTTATAGTAATTTTAAGGTTTAGTCCCATGTTTATAAATATTTTCATTATATGTTTATAACTTTATAATTTTTTACTTATGAATATAAATAATTTAAATAAATAATTTAAAAATATCCATTAGAAAACATCAAATAAGTAAACCATAAATACATTGATATTAAATTATTAATAGTTGAATAACATAATAAATTAGAAACAAAGATTAACTAAATTAAAAAACACAAAAATAAATATTAATAGTCAGAAGAACTAAATTAATGAAAAGACAAGCAAATTATAACTAACTATTAATACAAAATCAAAAATTTTAATAAATTGTGCCATTTTTTAGTGTAATGAATATTCTGTGCCTTTTTTATGTCAAAATGTTTTTTATTTAAGAAATTCAATAAAATTTGATGTTTGATATTACGTAATTATATTGTCGTTTAATATATTTAAATAATATGAAATAGTGCAATATATCTCATATATTATTTCATTTAGTAATATCAAATAACAATTTATAATTTAATTGAAATATTATTATTTATTATTTATTAACATAAAAAATAACAACAATAATATTGTGAATAAAAATGTACACGAAAAAATAGAGTTGGGTTAATTTTATAAAATAATTTAATAAAAATAACAACAATAATATTGTGAATAAAAATGTACACGAAGAAATAGAGTTGGGTTAATTTTATAAAATAATTTAATAATAAAAAATGAAAGGAAAAAAGAATATGCTAAGAATATTCTTTTTTCTGTGTAAAAAATAGAGTTGTAGGTTGAAGTGCAAAGGATTATAACATCTCCAAAATTTTACAATTTTTAGATACTGCATTCTTTTTGTATGAACAAAGGTGTAATACTATGTACAATAGACATCATTAAAGAATCATTTGTATTTATAAAGTTTGAATGCATTAGTTATTTAAACAAAAATATGAAGGCAAATGAAAATATATGAAAAATCATATAAATGTCAATTATAATTAACCTTATGATTTTTAAGCATACATATCATTAAAATATTATCTTTCAACATTATTATTTTTATTAATACTATCAAACACAAAAATTCATCAAAATTCTCTAAAGAAAAACATAAGATATAAAAGCTTAACTTTTGAGACGAAATTGCAATTTTGTCGCCAAAAGTCAACTTTTGGCGATGACTAATGATAATTGTCACAAAGAGCTCGAACACGGTTGACGAATTCATTAAAACGTCGCTAAATGTTAATCCATTTGCAATGATTAGAGAAAATTGTCGCAAAATATGCTTCTTTTGTGACGATTACGTAAAATGTCGCAAATATGTACTTCTACAACCAATGGACAATTTGTCACCAAAAGTTTACTTTTAGCGACGTTTTGTAAATCGTCACCAAATATTTCACCGCCAATAATCTGTTTTGTTGTAGTGAAATACGTTGTTACATCAACTAACTTCCAATTTGTTTCACAAAATATATGTGTAGAATATAACATACGATATAGCGGTGAGAGAAAGAAGTAGAACCGCTATTTACAAAAGGATAGGAATATTGCTAAAAATTCCTTTGATACTAAGAAAATCAATACATTACCAATTTGTCAAAGCTGAAAAATATCCATGGATAGACAATTATTCTTCTCATAAAGTTTTGTATTAATTTGCTCATCAAGGAAACATGTACTGAAAAGCAACATGTTATTTGACAAAGCTAGCTTAGTTAGCCCCATTCTAGTCTGTCTAACACATGCCACATACAAAATGGCATCTCAAAAGGACGCACAAGAGATTTAGGGAATAGGAATTGGACACATATATATATGAACAGCAGGAAACTTCCTTCTTCTTTTTTATTTTGTTGCCTATGAGGTGTCTTAAGAGGGTCTCAACTATGAGAAGACATCTTTAAGTTATTCACTTTTAGAGTAATCCCCGCTTAAGTCAGGTAGGTCCCTTGCAGAAGGCAAAATTCTAGCTTCAAGTTTTAAACGGCTGCATACATGAGAACGGTTCGAACCCGTAATCTTACTTAAACTAAGAAAACTCCTTACCAACTAACCTGTACCCTGGAATTAGGAAACTTCCTTCAATGTTACCATTTGCTAAGCTTTTTTCCGTATAAACAAATGTCATAAAAGGGGAGACCAGGCATTAGGTAAAGTGAAAGAGAATATGGTTCTGTCACGTCCACTATGCTTTATGGTTATTTTATTTTGTTAATTACTAATTTTTCTAATTTTTTTCTTTGCATAACAAGCCAAGCAATACTGGCAGCGATTCCCACTTGCACTAGCGAAAGATGGAGAAAGAAAATGGGCACAATTGGAGGTGTTGGATTGTCTAGTAGAGAGGCTCTTATCATCTTCTCACAATAAGAAAGTGGACAAACAATACATGCATGTTGGATATCTAGTAGGAGAGGCTAAGCTTACCTGTACATATAGGTTAAGAAGAAGAAGAAACCAAACACGATAAATATACATGATTCGCTGGTTTTGCTCAATCTGAGCCTCCCCATTTGGTACTCTAATGGCTTTTTCTTCCACTTGGAGTCTCTGCGACTTCTGATATTCACCAGAGAGGATTATCATGCAATGTATGTGGAACTACTATGACGACTTATTTTTTAAAATTAATAATCAACTCACGACTGTGTGTCTCAACGCAACAAAACTCTGAGGTCCCTGGTTCGAGCGACAAGATCCACGACTAGAGACCAAAGGGGACAATACTAATTCAAGTTGGGTCGACACGCACGACAAAATCAGTGGCCAACCTAAACTAAAAAGAAAAGAAGTAATAATTTGAGAAACAGGTATACACTATACAGACATTAGTTGAAGTTAAGGGTACAAGTCCCAACAAGCTTTCAGCTTCAATCATGTACGAGTAGAAAGGGTGTTTTTTATTAGGCCTTGAAACGGCTTATAATTTCACTTGGAATCTCTGTTCGCAACTTGCCTTGCATCTTGCAGTAAGCAGACTTGCAGGTGTACATGTGAACGTACCACTTCCAAGAACATGAACTGGCTTCGTACTACTCATTTTAAATTAGATATGAATTTGGTCTTGTCACATGTTGGTCATTTTTTTAAGTGTTCGTTTTCTCGAGTATGTCACTCGTTATGTATGTATGATACAATTGATATTCATATAAGTAATTTGAAAAGGTAGAGAAAGATGTTTTAAAAATCGGTGTATTGTAAAAATGTTTGTAGGATTTTTGTCTAAACTAAAGATAAGAGATTTTTGACATTTCTTCATAATGAGTAATTAACCTTAACAGTAATTTTTTTTCCGGACTTATACATTTTTGTGTTAAACACTCGTGCATAAATATGCATGAGTATAGTTGCACAAGTAAAAGAATTTCAAAACATGTGCAAACAAAAATATAATAGCTATGAACCCTATAGACCATCCCCAGGGGGGTGGTAAATGGAGGGCTCCAATTGGGTCTGCAACCTCTTGGGGTTATCTTGCACTTGGAAGAAGAAGTAGAAAAAGCAATAAATAACAATAGTTAATAAAAATTTCGCGACTATGTCGGATTTGGAAAGGTTCAATAGTATGCACTATGCAGGCTTATTTTTAACTAATAGAAAATTTGTTTTCAAATGATTCACATAAAAAGGAGAAAAATAAATTTAATTAAGTTATTAATTAATTAAACAATTAAAATTAAAACATGAAAATTTCAAATTTCAAATTACAAATAAATAAATAGATGAACTAATCTAATTATTATTATTACAACAACAACTACTACTACTACTATACTACTATCACTACTACTGTTATTATTACTATTATCACCAGTATTATTACTACTACTACTACAACAACAACTACTACTACTTCTACTAATACTAATATTACTACTGTTATTATTGATACTACTATTAACACTACTATTGTTGCTGCTGCTACTATTACTATTGTTGTTGTTGCTACTACTACTAATACTAATATTACTACTGTTATTGTTTTTATTACTACTACTAACGCTACTACTGTTATTGCTGCTACTATTATTACTACTAACACTATTACTACTACTTCTAACACTATTACTATTGTTGCTGCTACTACTACTAATACCACCACCACCACCACCACTATTACTACGACCACTATTATCACTGTTACTACGATTATGACTACAACTACGACTACTACTACTATAACTACGATTACTACTGCTACAACTACTCCTCATCTTACTATTACTGCTATTACCACTGCTACCACTACCACATTACTACTACTTCTACTAATATTATAACAATAACAACCACTACTTACTACTACCACTATTATTATTATAACTACAACAACCACTACTATTATTACTGATATTACTGCTACTACTATTATTATTGTTACTGCTACTATTACTACTACTAAATCAAGCTAAAAACCAAAAGCAAGCTTAGACTATATCCTTAAGAGGTAAGTACTTACAAGTTTAGACTAACTATAAGAGAAAAGAGTTAAAATACTAATAGGAACTACAAGGGGCTCTTTACAAAGGATCCTTTATCTGAGCCATAATTCACTAAAGTTTTCTATTGAGGGTCATATTTTCGAAAAATTTCAACATTATCATATCATTCTTGATCACATCCTCCCAATTCCTTTTAGGCCTCCATTTTTTTTCTTACAATCTCTAAATACGATTATCTCGTATCTTTTCACTAGAACGTTTGAATGTCTCTTCTTAATATGTACAAAACACCTAAGTCTTGTCTCTCTTAATTTGTCAATAATATTAGCCACTTTTAATTTGTCTCTTACTATTATATTCCTGATCTTATCTCTTCTTAATATGCACAAAACACCTAAGTCTTGTCTATCTTAATTTGTCAATAATATTAGCTACTTTTAATTTGTCTTTTACTATTATATTCCTGATTTTATCTCTTTTAGTAAAGGATACATTCAATGAAACATCCTTATCTCCGTCACCAAATTTCAAAATGGTCATGACTAAAACAAAGTAAATGCATGATAATATGTAAGCATCCATTAAAACGAATTTCAAGTAGACTAGTTTTGTGGAGACACAGCTAGATATAGCTTCATGGAAGGTGGATTCCCCGATCTTGTTCCACTAGAACGCAATAGAACCATTCCCCAAAGGGAAAAAAAGTATGTTCCTTTGATTAAAAGCTTGATAATGGAGAGCAACTTCACTTGAATGAATGGTGTAGACAAAGGAAAAAGGTAAGTGGGAAATGCATTGCGTGATTTGTCACTTATTGGACCGCTATATATAATATAAAAGGCAAAGGGTATTGCTGTTGCATGCATGGCCTCCTTTCGGCTATTTTGGTCCTTTTGGTCTTGCTTACATAAGCTGAAGATCTTTTATCAGATATATAGGATGCTAAATACGCAATGATAGGAACAAGTCGGTCCAGAGCCTAAACTTTGGGAGATGAGGAGAGAAAGAAATAGGGTCTATCTCTGACCTCGGTCGGTTCAAATATAGTTTAATTTTTAGTATTTTTCCTAAAATTTGAAGGTTTTTAATTCAAAATTACACAAATAAAATTAGATAAAAGGCAATATTTTTTTGTTATAATTAAAAATTAATTTCTAATCTTGTGATTCTTAAAAATGACATTTTCAAAATGAATTCTCTTAATATTTTATCATACAAATCATAGGAATTTTTTTTAAAAGATGGTCTTCACTTTGAAGTGGGACATCAAAAGCTGTCGATATGACCACCACAAGGCTAAAGTTATTGGTGACACGTTTAATGTTTAAAAACGAAATCATAATTTAATAATAAGACATTAATGGAAGACAAACTCTTTAAATTAATGATCGAACAATAATAAGAGTTCTTGACCAACCTACCATGGCACAACATAGGCCAGGAGAAGAAACATTTGCTTTTTGGTAGGGACTCCAGAGATAATCAGAGCACGAACACATGACACTTTTGCATTTTAATGCGAAAAATAGTTTCAAAAATATTTATTGAATTAGTTATAATATATTTTTAAAGTTTGACTTTTTCTTATAATTTTTATATTTTAAAAACTAACAATTAGTCATGAATTGTTGTTTAATTATCACATATCTTTTTTGTTATATTTTATTAAATTTTTATTTATAATTTTAAAATATCATCATGTTCAAATTTTCATGTTATATCATTTTAAATTAAAATAAATAACTAATAAAATAAAACAATAAGAATTATTTAATAGTTAAAAATATTATAAGAAAATAAAAAATTAAAATATGATAGTTAATATATAAAAAATTAATCATAAATTGTCTCATTATATTGAACCATAACTAATTTATACTTTAGGAAGCCACGTTTAGGATTATGAATGTTCATCAAACCTCCATACGTGTATTAAGCAATGTTATATGAGATTGATTCTAAATGTAAATCACAAAACCTTAAAAACATTAAAATTTTAAGAAGAAAATTTGTAGAACCCAATTTGAGGTCATAGATTCAAATCACTTGTTCCGTGACTCTATTTCTATCTTGTTGTATGAGCATCCATCTATTTATTTTTACGAGTCTCATTTATTAGATTTAGATTGATTTTAAATGTAAACACAAAACTTTAAAAACATTAAAATTTTAAAAAGAAAATTAATAAAACCCAGTTTGAGGTTATGAATTAAGATCGTTTGCTCACGTTACTCTTTTCCTATCTTATTCTATGAACATCTATTTATTTATTTTTATGGGTCTCATTTAATATACTGAGATTGATTTTAAAAGTAAACACAAAACCTTAAAAACAATAAAATTTTAAAAAGAAAATTAGTTAAACCCAATTTGAGGTTCCTTTATTCCTAGCTTGTTCTATAAATATTTATTTATTTATTTTTATGAATATCATTTTTAAGACGAATGGACCCTATATAATATACTCCCTTTTATTTAAAATAAGTGTCATTTTAAAAAGATACACACTTATTAAGAAAGCTAGTGAAATGTTTGATATACCCTTATTAATTACATGTTGAATTGCATTGAAAATGTAATATGTATAATTAGGATATGAGAGATATTAAAGGATAATTTTGAAAATAAAATTATAAATATGTATGAAAAATCGTAAATGACACTTATTTTGAATAATTAAAATCTCAACAACATATATTTTAAACAGGAGAGAATAATATACTGAGACTAATGACAACGTAAGCTCATACCTCAATTCAAAGTTTCAGACCGGTTTCGAGTGGGTCCAACGCCCAAGCCTTTGGAAAATCTGGGCAGATTGGGTTGTCGATGTGACTTGATCCGGACAACAACAAGGTCACGGGTTTCCGGAAATTCCCATCATGTCATGAAAACTTATTTTGACTGATTTGGCATCTTACCTGCACCTCGTAATTTTGTAGATGACCTGGATAAAGGTGTATTTAGATAATTTTTAAATTTTTTTATAAATATTTTAAAATTAAAATTTTATAATTATTCATTAAAGCATAACTTTTGGAAATACATTATATATATTATGTAAAATATTGTGGAGCAATAAAGCTTAGCTGTCCAGTCAATGGACATTGGACACACACGAAAAAGCAAAACATGTCTTTGTTGGAACAAAATTCATCTTTATCTAAAAGTAATGGCTTTCCGAGTACGTCAGCAAGGTGGCCTTCCTTTTAGATATACTTTCCTACATGAATTAATAAGGGGCGCTTTATGTATGCAACTATTTAAATTTTAGTGTAAGTATTTTATTTCATATAAAAGATATACTTAATTTGAGCAAGAATTAGTTTAAAAATGAATAACTTAAAAATATTTTTCTATAATTAGGACCTTCTTGAGACACCTGATAAGTAAAAACTAAAATAAAATCTCCAGCAAAAAAAAAAAGAAAGAAGAGTTTTGAGAGTTCACTAAAGGAGAGGATTCTCCTCCTTTGCATAGCAAGCAGCCCTTTTTACTGAAACAACCAGCTTTATCAGTATTCTCAATCTCCACGAGATCTCTCCCCATCATGACATCGATCGGGTGATCCATCAATATTATTTGAGTATCCTCATCTATAAAAATATTTAAATTTTAATCTATAAAATTTAGTAAAATAAAATTAGATTATCGCGGCGACTGTGGATCTGCCCGTTTTAGTCATGCAAAAGTCAGGCTGAAGCAGACCCACCGCGTACGGGCTATTGGTAGCCAGCTGCATGCGGAGCAAGAATCAGAGTATATCCCTATTCCCTAATCATAGGAGCGGTGAGTTGCTTCCACGTAGTGAGTGAGTAAGGCAGGCTAGGTTAGGGCTAGGATCAGTACTCACTACTCTCACTACATCGTTTTCGATTGGTGAATGGGTGATCGATCGAATTACGATTTATAGATACAGATCCTGTCTGCCTCAATTAATATTCCGACGACCAGACTTCTGAGCGCTGGTCTGTTCCTTTCAAACTTTATCCTCCAGACTGTTTTCCAATCATGAATAATCTGATGCCCCTTTATCTCGTTGTCGGACCTCGTTTTTATGCATAAATAATATCAGTTTCCTGTGCATTTTTTGGCCGTTCAATGCCAAAACATATATACATTATCCGTAGTTTTAATTTTTAATTCAATTTTTTATGGAGAAAATGATCTCATATATAAAATCTAAAATGTGGTTAATCTCTTCCCTTGCTAATTAGTAGTTCAATAACTAAATGACTCAAGAGAGTTCTTTTTAATCATCTCAAAATAATTGCCAACAAAAAATTAAAAGTAAAATATTAATTTAGTAAATTTTGGTAGTCATTATTTGTCTATTTAATAATTATTGTCGAATATAATTGTAATGAATTATTGTGTTATTAAATTACATGTCTAGGAAATTTATGTTTATAAATATTAAATTTTAAGTGAGACCGTTTGTGACATCTCTAAGCTTTTTTGCAAATTTACTTTGTGTGAATTCTCAATACAATCGGTTATATTCTATTCACCTGTACAATAGTGTTCGAAGTGAATTTGTTTTTGTCGGCAAAAATTTACAGAATTTCCACAACACACGAGTTGTTTCAATATTATTTCTCATTCAGCACATTAAGGTACTTAGAGCATAGGTGCTTACAATGACGGAGTTATTCTCTTAAGATTTTAAAAAATTAACATACAAGGACGAAGTTATTTAGAGTCCAATAGTGTATTGGGCCTCCTAAAATTTAAAAATTTAAAAATTTAAGTTTTTTTATCTTAAATTCTTGACTCCGTTACTGGGTGCTTAGTGACTAATTTATAAGGAATATTCTTCCTAGGGTTACACGTCGTCTAATGGTTTCTCAATTAACAATAATTAAACGATTTCCGTACATGGAATTTCAACCATGGAATGAAACTTTCATTCAAAAAGATAGTATTGCAAATGAAGAAAAAAAGCATTGAAGGCGTACAATTTACGTGATGCTTTTAAGCCTAAACAAGAAGGTGTGCTTTGTCCATAAAGACATCATATTCGGTTCCAGCCCATTGAGCTTAGTTTTAATTTAGTATTAGGATTTGAATATTCTCAACCCAACTTTCATAATCATAGATCAGAGAACAAATCTTTCATCGTATTAGAAACGTTTGTTCTTGTGTTGCTGACGTTAGAGAACAATCTTACCACTTAAAACGAGCTTCACAGCTTCTTCTCAGTGCTTTCCAGCATAACTTGAAAACAGTGTTTGAGCTTTCTCAGTGATGGAACATTCTTCACATAAGCATATCCTTGAGAAAAAATGTATTGAAAGGTAAATGTTCAAGAGCAACACATAGATTAGTGGTTTTCTAATAGTTATTAACATAAGAACATACACATGGGGTTGTCTCGATGGATGTGATGCAAGGGAAGTGAAGTGTTCATATGTATTAAGTTCCTGATGTGATGGAACACAACAGTAAACCCAAGGATATCGGTTGCTTTTTCCAAAGACATGTTCTTTTTGGATGTCGCAATTCCTTAAGTGTTAATCAACATGAATAATATTAATGTCCAAAAGGTCATGTTTATCCAAATTAAATAGATTGAACTCATAAGAAAAAAATAAATTAGTTTATACATAAAAAAATTCAAACATTCAATGCCATCTGATAATAATAGACTAAAATTTATTTAATTAGATTTAAGAATAATTAATTTGTAATATATATAATTTCGTATTGAAAAAATAAAAAATTTATAAATAGATTTGAGTTTAAATTTATTTATTTAAATTTAATTAAATTTAAATTCAATTTTAAACATATTAAATTATTTTCAAATTTGGACTTGGAGTATTAAAAAACTAAACCCTAATTAATGCGACCCATTGTAATTGCATATATATATAACGAAAAAGAGAAGAGCAAAAGTTGCATGGAGGGGAAAGTGGCAGATCATACGTTATTAGATTTTGTTCTTCTCTACTGCATGATATCCATATTCCAATTATATATGTCGATCTAAAGTGGAATGATAATGCTCAATCAAAGTGAATGAGACCCGGTACTTAATAGTTATGGTCGTACTAAATTGGCCAACATGCAAAGCCTGGATTATGCCATCAAGCTCCACAGCCAGCAACAGGTAAGTAAGGAGGTGGCCGACACTAGGCATGAATGCCTTCTCAAAAGGAAGTGAATACTCTTTCACTATTCCCCTTTTCTAGGCATGAATGTTTAACCAGTATTTTATCCCTTACGGGCTGACCCGATGCGAGCGTGAATTAGTTTGAGAGCGAATGGCTTAAAAGTGTCGTTCTCATAATTAAGACCCTCCTAAGACACCTCGTGGACTAACTAAAAAAAACTCTTCTTCTTAGTTGTTTAGAAGATTAGACGTGATGGAACACAACATTGGTTTGGCTACCTAGCAACATTCAAGCACGATCCACAAAATTTTAGGCGTGTTTAACCAAAAGAAGAGT
>JANTNU010000234.1:5334298-5349516 GCA_024752395.1 Erythroxylum havanense
AAAGCTAAAAAAAAAGATCTACAACTTTTTTTAAGACAATTTTATCAAAATCTGCCTAAATTAACATAGAAAAATTCATGAAAATTTCAGCTTGAAAATTCAACATTGTTACTATTCATTCCCAGAAAATTTAAACTTCCAATTTTTAAAAAACCCACATTTAAAATTTTTATTTTTAGCTTTTCTACTCCATTTCCATCAATTCATTCACCATAAATTCATACTACTCCAAAATATGCAAGTTTAATCAAAAATCATCAAAAGTCAAAAATTCATATTCGTCCAATTCATACTTTGTTACTTTACTGCATTTTCAACTTTCATTCTCAATCACTATTCTTCCTCTCAACTTTCATTTAAATACTCATTCTTATCTCAAACCATCATTTTAAAACTATCCTTCAACTCAAATATCACTTTTTTGATCATCTCAAAGAAACTCATCCCCTCACGTATACACATGTATATATATAAACATGCACAGTGAAGAAGAACAAGAAACAGAGTATACTACCTTTTCATTCTTTGATTTTCTACACTCACTTCATACACCATTTTATTGCTATTTCAAACTCCAAAAATCATTTCCATATCACTTAATCACTAACAATCCATCAAATAATAAGTTAACACTAAAACCAAAATTTCATCCCATACACACTATGTTCATGAATATATACACGTAAACATCATTTTCATGCAAATGACAATAATTCATCAATTGTATTTCATAAATCTATAACTCTAAAGGATTTATTCACTACTTATTTGTTGAAACTCCACAATCTTCAATTATCTCCAAAACCCTAACTCCATGCAAAATCACGTACTCTTTTTGTGAAAAATGACCAGCTTCTGGTTTTCCTTAGGTAGAAAAGGCAAATAGCAATGTGATAGGGGTGTGGGATGAGAAAACACAAAGAAATCTTTCAAAAGGATTTTTGGTAAACAACTTCGTGTAGTGGAAAGAAATCCGAAGAGGATGACTATGAAGGAGGAACTTAAATAATTCACTAAGTCTTTTTAACTCTCAGAGAACCCTACTAACAAATTATAAAAGCAACTTTCTAATTAGTGACAATTGTCATTTTCTTAATAACTAAACTCTAACTTAGTTTCTTTTGAAACTAATTCCATTTAGCTCTGCTCTTTACAATACAATTATCATCTTTACAATCCAATTATCCCCAATATTCTTTTGATTTCTTTTTCCTATTTTGTTTATTTTCCATAAAAATCCCATAATTTTCTATAATTTTTGAAAATAAATACTAAAATTACCAAAATTCAAAAATATCACAATTCTACTAACTCGTAAAATTTTCAATGTAAAAACATTAATAATTCTCAAAAATTCACAAATCAATCCAATTATACCCGGAATTATTCATGAATGCATGTATACTTATTTTCATGTGCAGATAAATTAACTATTTATGTATATGTGTATGGCATATTATGAATGAGCATGAAGAAGCATTTCTAAGCCTCTCTTTAATCCCTCATATTTACTATTCTAACTTTTTTGCAAGTAACAGGATATATGGCAGTAGCTAGATGGTGGTATGATTCAAGTTCATCATTTAATGCTTCTCAATCTTATTATTATCAACCTGTGATAGATGCAATAGTCTCTTATGATCTAGGATACAGAGGTTCTTCGATTGATAACTTAAAAGATAAACTTTTGAATTGTGTTATTTTTTAAATTAGAAATTATTTGGCTGAAAGAAGAGTAAATTGAGGTACTTATGGATGTTCAATTATGTGTGATGGTTAGACAAATAGGAGACAAGAGCCTATCATAAATCTTTGAGTTTATTCTTCAAATGACTCTATGTTTTTTAAATCTATTGATGCATCTAGCTTTATTAGAAATACTGGGACTTTGTTTGGAATATTTGATAAAGTTGTGAATGAAATAGGACCAGAAAATAATGTTCAGTTTATTACTGACAATAATTTCGCCTATAAAGCGGCAGGAAAAAGGTTGCAAAATATGTGTAATTCATTTTTTGGACTCCTTGTGTTGCATATTGCATTGACCTAATGTTGGAGAATATAAGAGATCCTAGGTATTTTTTTTATTATTGATGAGACTATGCGGAAGGCTAAAAAGTTGACAAAGTTTATTTATAATCGTGTATAAGTTTTGAATTTAATGAGAAAGGAATTTACCAATGGTAGAAATTTGTGTTATCCTGTTATGACCAGATTTGCCACAAATTTCTTATCACTTCAGTCTTTTGTTTCGATGAAGAAGTTAAGACAAATGTTTATAAGTGATAAGTAGATTGCATTTCAGCATGTTAGGTATAACGTTGAAGTGGCGGTTTGTAATATTATACTAGAAGATAGAGAATTTTGGTATCAATGTCAATTTGTCATTCGAGTTTGTGAGTTTTTGGTGAGAGTGTTTTGCTTGGCTGATAGTGAAGAAAAGCCAATAATGAGTTCTATTTTTGATGTCATGGAGAGAGCGACGGAAGCAATCAAGGCCAATCTGAAAAATAAGTCTTCTTTATATATACTATATCTTTCAATCATTAATGAGAGAAGAAAAAGACAACTTTCTTCTCCATTATTTACAGCTAAGGCATTTTTGAATCTTAGTGTATATTTTAGACTGGATCTTACAAAGCAAGCTGAAGTTAATAGGAGAATGCTTTTAACAATTACAACAATTATTTACATTGACGCGATGTAAGATCTTTTAAGCTCACAAATGGAACTTTACAAGTTATCTTATAGGGATTTTGGAATGCCGATTGTTATTCGACAAAGAGGAAATTTTTTTCCAGGTATTAGTTATTTTCTTTTTCTTATTTGTTAAAAATTAATCATCACTTTATTTTGTTTATAACACTACTCTTGTTATCTTATAACTTACAGTTTTTTTAATGGAATCAATTCAGAAATGGTGTTTCAAAAAGAGATTTGCGATTCGAATTTTAAGTCAATGTGTGAGTACAACAGGCTGTAAATGAAACTGAAGCACATTTGAATTTATCCACCCAAAGAAAATGAATAGATTGGAGTATAAGAGGTTAAATGACTTGGTTTTTGTTTGTTATAATTTAATGCTTCGAAAAAGGTATGCTATTTTCATTATTATCAATATTAATTTCGATAAAATTTCTTATAAATTTTTAATAATTAAATTTAATTGTTTACTAGAAGTCTTAATAGTACAAGTAGCTTAACTGATCAAATTTCTATTAATAATATTGATCTTTTGGCATATTGGGTTTCTGAAGAACCGAATTTGTTGATGTGAATGATTTGGATTTGGAAGATAATCTTGGATGGGAAAGCGTTGACATGTCATTTGGTGCATTAAATTTGAATGATAGTGATAATGGAGCTCCTCTCATTGATAAAATTTTGTATCAAATGATCACTGGGGTCAGTGCAGTTTTAGTGGGTATCCTCTCGTTGATGATTGACTTTCGTTCCAGATTTTTGTTTTTTCTTTTTTTTTAATTTTACTTGTATTTGATGTTTATGTTAAATTCTATATATGTGATGTAACTGTAATGCTTTTGTTTCATATTTAACTTCTACTTGATTGTTTCTTCGTCATTAACTCTTTTTGTAAATTGTTTAAGGATATTTATTGTTCTTTTATCGGATGTTTTGAATCTTTTGATGTAATATTATTTATTAAAATGATAAAATTGTATTATTGTAATATTTTAAATACTTTGTTGAATTCTTAATTTATATTTGTATGATAATGATTGCCTTTTGTTATATTAATTGTGGTTATTATTTATATGTAAAATATTAAAAATTATTATTATTTCATATTAATTGTCATTATTATTTATTATTATGATTTTTAAAAACATGGTTGATATAATCAGTAAACTAGTAAAGTATACAATACAATATACCAATGGACTATTTTGTAAATTTTAAAAATTTTAAAGACCATTTTATAAATTTTAAAAATTATTCAAAATGATATCCAATACTGACCGGTATCGATATAGTACTGTACTAGAACTCAATCCTCTATCCCTACTCTTAATGTCATATTAACGTAATTTTTCATATTTTTAGAACAACAATTCAATATTTTCAATGATGTCAGGTCAAACTCCAAGAGACAGTCCCAGAGGACGAAGACTTTCTACTTTAGGCTTCTGAGAATTCTCTTTTTTATACCTCTCCGATTCAAACTCTTCAAATGAATAGGCATTTCCAAGTACTCTTTGCAGTTATTCTATTCTCTGTCAGATCGAGTAAAGCTTTACCTTCCGGCCACGGCTACAGTGTAGGTGATGATGTCCCTCTCTTCGTCAACAAAGTCGGTCCTTTGCACAATCCCAGGTTCTGCATCTTAATGAATCTATTACCTTTTCAATATACGAGTGCTTTGGAAACATATTCAGTATTTGCTATAAGGCTTGTTCATCCTTTGTGTTGCAGTGAGACGTACCCATATTGCGACCTCCCCTTCTGCTGCCCAGGTTAGACTTTAGGTACAATACAATGAAGTGAATGAACTGCGTTTAACTGTGTTTGTCTCCTGATATAATTAATGCCCTTCTGAGTAGAAGTCTTTTTATTTTTGGGAGTTTTGAAGTGGTTTAAGTTTTTTATGGTGGCTTTCGCCTTTCAGATCATATTATCTCGAAAAAGGAGACCCTTGGTGAAGTGTTAAATGGTGATCGTTTGATGGGTACTTTGTATGACTTGAAATTTCGAAAGGATAAAGCCTGGGAGATCCTCTGTGTGAAGAAGCTTAGAGGTGATGATGTTGCGAAGTTCAGGGTTGCCGTTCTAAATGATTACTACTTCCAAATGCATTATGATGATCTTCCGTTCTGGGGTTTTATTGGAAAGATTGAGGACCTAAGTTGGATGGGGAGTGAGAAAAATTTCAAGTATTATCTGTTCACCCACGTGCATTTTGATGTTCTTTATAATGGCAACAGTATAATAGAGATAAAGGCTCTTGGTGATCCAAATCATGCTGTTGATATATCAGAAGATGATGATATGGATGTAAAGTTCACATATTCAGTGCTATGGAATGCAACTTCCACTGCTCAGAGCAGGATGGACAGATATTTGAAGACTGCATTCCATCCTCTGCACCAAAAAATTCATTGGTTCTCATTTGTTAATTCAATTGTCATTACGGTACTTTTGATGGTATTTTTTATTGTGATTTTCATGCGGCATCTTAAGAATGATCTGGGAAGGTAATACACTTCTCAATAGTTTTGTTTTCACTTGAATTTACCTTTGTGTAAGTAATGTTGACCTTGTTATTTGTGTGCTTAGTGCAGGTATTCTAATGGAGACGAAGAAGATAAGGATATTGGCTGGAAATATATTCATGGTGATGTTTTTATACATCCTCAAAAAATGTCATTGTTTTCTGCTGTCATGGGTACCGGTGCTCAGTTGCTAACATGGTAAGTTCCATGGGCATGTCATTTTTCTTTATATTACCTGTTTGGCATGTCCCATGGCTACAATTTATCAACCACCCTAGAGTTTAGTCAGCAAAAAGTTTACTCTTTATGGGATCTCATCTTATACATCAGGATGTGTAATTCTTCCCTAGTTTTCTTGTAACTTCTAATGGCAAATTGATTTGTTCTTGTTGACAAGCATCGGTGTGAATTCCTTTAAAATCTACCATTTTGATTCTGGAACAAGCCTTTTGTGCAAGTCAGTCATGTTTATTCTATAATTTTTATGCTTTGATGCCCAATTGATTGAATAAAATGAACATATTCTCTATTATCAATTTCTGTCTACCACATCTCAGCGGGATTTCGACAGGGGCATTGTTGTTGTTATCAATTTCTGTCTACTTTTCATATTGGTTTTGGGTCATGAACTATCTGGTGTAAGAAGATAATGTTAACTTAGTTTAAAGGTTTCCATTCTGAATTTATAAAGCTAAGCGCTTTCATCTATTTATGTCACCAATAATGTGGTTTATGGATTCAAATCTCATATTTCTAACATTAGTTTATATTCTAAATTGCAAGTGTCTGTCTTCTATTTGTCTTGACTCTTGTTGGCGTGCTTTACCCCTTCAACCGAGGAGCATTATGCACTTCTCTTGTCCTTCTTTATAGCCTTACATCTGCAGTTGGGGGGTATACTGCTGCTTCCTTTCATAGTTATTTCATCAAAACTGGATGGGTAAGCAAAACCTCAATTTTGTTGACAATTTTCTTCATATGTATGTTTGCTTTTGCTGTTAAAAAGCTGGACTTCAGCCTGGTAAGCATTTTAATACCTGGAATATGGCTGCTACCGCTATATGATCCCAAAGCTAATTAAGAAAATATATTGATAAACTTTATTTATCAGAAATGGATGTGGATACCTATGACTAACATTCTCAACTCTAAGCAATATAATCTGCTGTTGTTTGCTTATTTAGTATTTAACTCATATATCCCGACACATTCAATATTACTTTGCAGGAAAGGAGCGTTCTTTTGACTGGCATTTTGTTCCTGGGCCCAGTATTTGTGGTACTATCCATTTTGAACATAGTATCTGCATCTTATGGTCTGACTGCTGCTCTTCCTTTCGGCACAATTCTTTTGATTCTTCTCATGTACACCCTTTTGTATATTCCATTGCTTGCCTTGGGTGGGGTGCTTGGCTATCGTTTCCGTCATGAATTCCAGGCACCATCTACTGCAAAAAGGTACCTCAGAGAAATTTCACTATTAAGATGGTATTCGAAGACACCTTGTCAAATGTTTCTTGGGGGTCTTTTACCTTTTGGTGCCACTGTCCTTGAGCTACACCAATTATATTCAAGTTTGTGGGGCCAGAGACTATACACTCTTCCCATCATTCTATTTGGAACTTTCATCATCCTAGTCTTAATTACAGCAATATTGGGAGTTGGAATGACATGTATTCAGCTTTCCATGGAGAACCAGAAATGGTGGTGGAGGTATGCCTATTTGCGAATTTTATGAACTGCATATATTCTGAATTTTACATCTGCATTGTTGTGAGAATCTAGGGTGCGTCTTTCTTGGCCTTTGTCTAAGATAAAGTGTGATTCTTATGCCCATACTATTATCAGGCTCTGACAGTATTATCAAAGCATTTGCCTGACCGAGTTAATGATTATGGGAAGCTTTACAGCAGACCACAATTTTCTAATGCACTTTCTTGTTTTATCTTTGAGGCTATATGTACATTCTCCTTCTTTGATTCGTTAGTAGATATATCCATAGCAGATTCAGTTAATTCTATTATGAGCTTTTTCCCCCCATTATTATGCATGTTACTGTGGTTGGGCAAAGTCTTCATAACCACTTTGTTTCCGTTTGATGCAGCTCTGTTTTGCGGGGGGCTGCACCATCCATATTTATGTTTGTCTATGGCATTATTTTCTTTACTCGTTCGAGTATGAGTGGACTCCTGCAACTGTCAATCTTCATCACCTATAATGCTTGCATGTGCTACGCTTTTTTCCTGATGCTTGGTACAATCAGTTTCTGTGCTTCCTTCGTTTTTGTTCGCCACATTCACCAAGCTATTAAAAGTGAGTGATTGTACTTTTTTTCCACCACAACTAATGTGGGACAGGCACATCCCCTCTTGTATCTTCGTTCAGAAGAGAGGGCTGACAAAAATTCAACAGATGTTATAATGTTTGTGATGTTCTTTGTAACAAAGAAAATGTAAACAAAAATGCATGAAAACAAATCATCTCGCATGCCGGAGCTCCACAAAGCGATCAACTTGGCGCTTCATTTAACATTCATTGTCTGCTAAAGAGTCATGGAATGCCTGTAGACACCTTAAAACTTCAAATTTCGTGGGAAGAAAACAGATTTTGGACCGAGCAATGTTTGTGAGTACAATGATATGATGCAGATTTGGTTTTCTTTATCTTTATATGGATTATTAATAGTCCTTTATCTCTTAAGAGATCAAGTTGTGCAGTTGTCTGTCGTGGATTCCAGGTCTGCAATGATTTAGGATAATCATAACACATTCTTGTTGCATACTTATCTGCCTGTGCATTCCTTGAGATGCGATTTTACCAGATAGGAGGGAGCGTTCAGGAAGGGATTTGTCCCTGAAGTCTCGTTACCCTCCTCTCATTAACAACAGACAAATCGAAAAAACAAGACAAGCTATAAACAACTCTCGGTTGATTTCTTTTGGATATTTTCAGATTCTCGAAATCTTGACATCACACTCGAGGTTATACATTCACATTCTATGTACTTTACACAGATTCCTCAAACCTTAATAACAACACATGCCTTGCATTTTAAATTTTAATGCTCTCAAGGGTTTGTAGAACTTTTTAACTTTCGATAATTAACCCCCCCTTTTGTATGGTGAAATGTGCAAAAGTCAGCCCCTTTATATATTCATTTCTTGTTCTACATAAAGGTTGAAAGAATGCAGCAAACCATGCTCAGTCTTGTCTGATCAGAAAAATAAGTTGCTACCTTGATCTGGCATAAGAAACAATCAGCGCACAGAGTAAACATAGAATGAGCACATTCAAGAGAGACCTTAAGGAACTATATTCCTCTGAAAGTTGCTGAAATCCTAAAAACATATGGCGAGTTAACAATAAATTAAATATTTCTCAGCAAACTATTACTTTTGATTCTTGTATGAAAAAGAAAAGAAAAGAAAAAAAAAGGAACTTCTATGAAAACAACTCTTTTGACTACCTGTATCAAAGTTCTAAACAAAATAACAGGCATATTTCATCTACCCAAAACCACGGGCATAATTCAACCTCCTACAGCATTGTTTTAAAAAGAGAAAATCTTCCCATGCGTAAGCTGTATGGAACTCGTTACGAGGAGAATGATTAAAGTTGGTACACTGATCCTTCGCTTGAATCTGCAAATGGTGCAGAACCTTCAATTGTGATGGCTAAAAGCAGTCACGCCTGAGGTAACGTCCAACTTCTGATCAACAGAAACACTATGAATTCATGGTAAGTTCTTCAACCCGTACTTGCTAACTTGTAACCAGTCTTCTATTTCATGTATTCCAGCACACCCTGAGTGACATCTTCAAGGAATGAAACAAAGCCCATGACACTAGTCAAGCCACTACCATCAACATCCTGTTCCTCAATCAGATAACTCTCGAAAATGGAGGCATCATCCTGTCCCCCTCGGATAAAAATAAGTTTAGGGGTGATGCTCCTATCTTGCTTTAATTTGTTAATTGTATTCCTCAATAAACCTGGCAAATAGACATCTTAACTCAAAACCAGTAATATGGAGCACATTTTTTCCTGAGGTTCTAATTTTTCATCACCAAAGTATAGTTAAAAGTAAGAAAAAATCTTACAGTCCTGAGGAGGAGGGAAAGGGAGTGAAGGGTCGGCTGTAGAGGAGTAGAACACAATTAGAGTGGTAAATGAATCTAGGAAGAATATTGGACTACCACTGGTGATCAATGCAGCGCGACTCAACGAGTGACGCGGATATGCTTGCTTGTCTGGTGAAGAATAAGATGTGAGTACTGGGTACACGGCTCGGTGAAGGGAACTTGGCCCCAAAGCGCTGCAGCAAAAAAGTTTAGAAGGGTTTGGACAATTTAAATTTTGCATAAAGCAAAATGAAAAAGCTGATGAACTCTCCCTATCATCAATCACACCATAACTTTAACAACAATAGCAATATAACACCTAGTATAAATCTCGCTGAGGCGCAAGGTCTGAAGAGATCTATTAGTACGCAGCCTTACTTAACTCATACCTAACTCATACCATAACTGTAATGAACCAAAATAAAGGACAAGAAAAGACAGCATGTACTAGATCAACGTATAATCGAAAACACAAACATTTACGAGAACAAGTATACATGGCCAAAACTATCAATTATATGTTGGCATTCAAGGAAATTTAGACCCAAAACTCCTCTACCTTTTTCATTTATGAATCAGATTTATGGCATGAAAGAGTTTCAATTATTGAAATACCATAAATAACTCTCAATTGTGAAGCATATCAGAGTCAATAAAATATTAGGATGACAATGCATCATAGTGTCCATCACTCATCGTCATGTACAAACAATGATAAGTGATCCTAAGCTTAAACAGACAATAGTATTTTGAAGCAAGTAGTTGTCATTGATCTCAATTGGCTGTAGATAGTTGGGTTATGCTCTACTGAGAAATTGAAAAGTAAATCCGCAGAACAACTGATATTTCAAATTGAACCTCTAATGCTGTTTAAACTCCTAACTGTTCTACCACTTCATACCTGAATAGGCATTGCAAGTAGATCCGGTAGTCAGGGTGAACACCTTCTTCATGGAGGCAGAGAAGAGGATTCCGAAGCAGTGCAAAAACTAGTCGAGGTAAGGGCTGCAGTTGTGGGCACTGTGAAAATGCAACGTCAACCTGACCAGTAATTGGACTTCCACTTTTGTATGCAACAAGTTTGTAAGCATCATTATACTGGGCAGTGAGGATCACAAGCCAATCATGAAGTAACATCCTACCCTCCCGAACCCCTTGCTCTAGGGAGGCTAATATAACCTACAAGCAGGACAAGATGTGAGATCAGTAAAAATAAAAGTATTATTTAGTAGGAACGGTTATAGCATATCATTTTTATCTTTTTATCACAAAGTTACTGTTACGGTCTAATTGTCCCACGTCGGTAATAAAAGAAACCGATGTGGGGTTTATAGGTTTATGAGCTCTCCCACCCTTCAAGCTAGCTTTTGGGGTTAGTTCTCCAATAAAATCTGTAACAATTGGTATTAGAACTAACACCATTCCTTCAAGTCCTCGTGTCACACGCACGGGTGGTGACGCCGGCAATGCAGTGTGCGCTCGAGGCTAGAAAAGGTCTAGCACATAGCCAGCCCATGGGTATGTGCGTGGTGATGCTGGTATAGTAGTGTTTGCCTGAGGCTAGAAATGGTCTAGCGCACAGTTAGCCCACCGGTGCCTAGGCTTCGAAGCGTGGTGGAATGTTACGGTTTAATCGTCCCACATCAGTAATAAAAGAAATTGATATGGGGTTTATAAGTTTATAAGCTCTCCCACCCTTCAAGCTAGCTTTTGGGGTTGGTTCTCCTATAAAATCTGTAACGGTTACAGAAACATGAATGTTTGATAAAGCCAATTGCAAAAGTTCCAGATTTTAGTAATGTGAGAAAGACTTCTGCCAAATAATGAACTAAATCCTTAACCGTTCTCATGTTCCTCCGCAGAGAAACTTTAGCTTAGCTGTATCTAAGGAGTATGGGAGACAGCTGTTTCTCACACACATAACTACTACAACTAAGAAAGGGCAAACTGGATGGTCAAAAATACATGCTGCTAATAATATTAGTACACTAATGATCATCATTCTCCTATATTCTTTATTTTATTAGCAACAAGAACTCAGTCAAGATGAATCAATACAGTCATGGTTGTGGTATAGAGAGGGAGAGAACCTTGTGAACCAGTACTGAGAGAACAGCTTCAGGATCAACACTATCATAAAGTTCATTAACATTTCGAGCAATTCCAAACTGCAATGTCCGAATCCTTAATCTTCGCTTAAGGGAATGCTTATTTCTGTGGAAAACAAAACAGATTAATCAGCCCAAAATGTAGCTACCAGACAGCAATCACAACACATGCAATATTTTTCAGATGTTTCAGCCACAAAGGAAGGTCAAGGAAATTTCATCAAGAAAGGCATCTGGCACTTAACATTTCATGAATGCTCAAATGGCAACAATGAAGCAGCAAACAAATATCTTCTAATTCCTACCGAGTTGCAGAAACTAACCCTGAATCTGACAGCTCCTCAGGTGGCACTACAACTGTATATTGAAATGCAATTTGTAGCACGGGTTGCTCAGATGCATACCTGTTAAAATTTGATGAGAATTAAAATTTAATCACCCAGAAACAATAAATTAATTTAGTAAACTAATTACTAAATGATCTCACACAGATACAGTGAGTCCAATTCAACTCAATTCAGATATTCATGACATATATCCTCATCCACCATATTCAAATCTATGTAGCACATTCAATATAAGAAATCATGCATATGTACACAAGCATGTGAATGTATCTGTAAGGGTTATTCCAGTCAAGCAAAATTAATGTTCAATGAAAGCCAGCTTAAGAGCATCCACTTGAGCAACATAAATTATATACGACACAATTTTCATCATCTCACTAAAAGATGACATCACCCGTGACAGCTTTATCAAGGAAATAACAAGAACAGAAATCAAAGGCGTGGGAAAAACTACAATGCAAATCCTAAATGACTACCCTCAATTATAGTTCTGAATTCAAGTCAAATTCATTCTTTCAAGCATTTTGGTCACCACTTCCTCACCCTGAAATTAACTTGAACACAGACATCTACATACAGGGTCAGGTTAAGCACAACTCAGAATCAATTTATAAAAGGGGAAAAGATAAAGGAAAAAAGGATTGAAAAGCTTCATGTTTGTAAGATATACCAGATTTGTAAGGTAGAAAGCATTGTACTTTTTATTTTCTGCTCATGACAAATATTCAGTTGTTTTCTAGTTTAAATATTGGATGGTCTCAAACATGTTCAATTCAAGCAAAGGAGGGTACACTGTAACAATCACATACCTGGAAAACCCAACCGCATTGATAAAATCAAAGTCATATGCATATGTGGCATAAGAATCACAACATATGATATGTTGAACATTTTCATATTGTGGATCCGGGAAGAAGTGACCATACTGCAGAAAGAAATTGCAAAAATGTTAAATCTATACACCAATTTTCATAATTTCCAGATAGCTAAGAAGTTACTCACAGAATGACCAGGTTTGAACTCAGAGGATGTCCTCAACCGCAGTACACATCCAAAAGCATAGGGCCGACTAAGCATCCGATAACTGAACCAGCACATCGTCAAAAATATCATTCGATACAGAAAACAATTATGAAATAACTTTAAGAAGAAATGAACATCTAAGTAACCATCTTCAAGAATATATTGTTTTACCCAGGTTTTATATGGGATTCCAATTCTTATTGATAATGAAAATCAAAAGTTCCATTCAAATGAACAAGAATGTAGTTTTTTAAGTCAAAAGCATGGTAGAACTAATGAAGTTTCATTTCCTACATGTCCTGAGGAAGTGTTGAATCATCAGTGCTTGAATAGAGAAACAATGAGCCTCCACTTTCTATGCTAAGAAACTTGAGAGATGCCAAATCAGTGTACTCGTTTGTTACAGCAAATATGTCAACACAGACACCTGCTTGAACAGCAACAGCAGCCTGTAGTGTATGTCAATGCCCACATCTATCTAATCGTAGAATATAACACAGCAGAATAATAGCCAAATTGCATTTACCAGATCCTTATAAAATGGAGTCTGCTCTGGGAGTAATGCCCTGTCTGCATCCTCCCCCTTGCTTGCATACTGTTCACCATACCTTCTTGTATCTAATTGCCCAGCTCCATAATCAGGAGGACCAGAAATGAAGGCAAAGACTCTTGCTGCAACATTTTACAATCAGGTACTAAATTTAGTTTATAGAAAAGGAGCTGGAAAAGAATGTGGCAAAGGGAGGACAATTGCTGATAAGATGACATTAACTTAATTCTGCACAAGGAGGGAGCAAGTGAACTATTACAGACCTAAAGCAAAAGTGTTTCCATATTCTGATCCAAGATACTTAAACAGGGCTTCCATTGCCACACCAAAACCTCGTCCACCCATCAGAATGCCATCTATTCCCTGACCTGCGCCATTGGTTCTTTCCCAAGATGTTGTTGGCCTGAGTGTATCTAAAGCAGCTGTGATGTTGTCCTTACATGTGTCCACCTGCATAAAAAATCTAGGCTTAAGGGTGGTCTTAGCAAATTACAGATAGGTCAAAAATGTTTCCTTTTTGATTTATAACAATATTAAACTAGGTTAGACACAATGCACCTGATCAATAATGTGAAGTGGTGAGAGGTTCATGAATAATACATATCTGAATATCAGTTATGACACAGTAAAATGAAGAAAATTTATCACTTTGAATGGAAACTCCAGAGAGTCCAAAAGAGTTACTATTTGGAACCACAGGATCTCTTTTCAGTTGATTTTTCTTATAAAATGGTAGTCTACATTGCTGAATAGTCCCATTTGGAAGCAGCTAGATGATGAAAAATTATCAAAGAAATGCATTAAAAAATTATTTAAAAAATAGGAACATTTTGTTAATAGATTAAGCAGTGACAAACATACAGGAGCCAAGAATTGCAGCAAAGGCATGACATCTTCCATCTCAACTGGCAATGTTCCCTCTGAATCCGGCGGTATAAAAACGTTTTTTACAACTGGAATAGGACCTTGAACATCATACAGGCCAACTTTGTGACTGAAAGTAGCAAGGCCAAACAGAGAACCAGGTCCAAGAGCTGAAAAAGTAATTGGAAAAGAAAAGTAGTCATGAAGACATAAAGGGGAAAAAAAACATTATTTTGACAGAATAATAATTTCAAGGAAATGATTAACCTTCCAAAGCAGCTTGCAGTGCACTCTTAGTTAGCTCCAAAAACTCTTCAGAAGCTGCAGGGGAATTCAAGAAAACTCAAGCACAGTAAAATATTGTGAATATCAAAGCTTATTTCAAAAATATTACAGGCATAAAGAGCAGTAAAATATTAAAAATAACAGAAACAATCATTCACAGTCATTTAATCATAGGTAAACATTCAAGTCGGTCACTCAGCTTTATAATATAATTTTCAAATAACTCACTTGGTATGTCAACATTCATATCAATCAATTCACATTAGAGGACAGAAAAATTAATGTCATGGATAATTTTAACAGACAATTCTTTTATACATGTAATCGTCCGCAATTACACAGTCATGTGACATGAATTGTTCGGCACCAATAACCCACATGATGCTTATACTTAAATATACTTGATCTAGCATACAAGATAAGTGCACACATGAACTGCAACTATCCTTGAAGAATGAAAGATGGAGTTAATTCTGCTGAATAATTAGAACAAATTAAACAAAGAAGGAATAGTGCTAAGCTTCAAATGAGTTTTATGAAATCCTCCAAAATGAGGCCATTTCAAGCTATCAAAAGAGCTTAACTTCATAATTCATTAGTTGGAATTATAGCATTGCACAAAATGAGAGCTAATATGGTCATATTATGAAACCAATAGAGCTGTTACAACAAGAGCTCAATGGACAAGGA
>JANTNU010000234.1:5478396-5493938 GCA_024752395.1 Erythroxylum havanense
ATAATAAATATATTAAATAATTAAATAATATATTTAGTTGATAATAAATCAGATTACGAAAAAACATTAAAAAAAATAAAACTATTTTTTTGTTTTTATAAATTTTTAAAATCGGAAGAAACCAAAACTAAAAACTCAAATAAATAAATTTTTTTAATTAAATTTGAAAACAAAAACAAACATAAAAGTGTATGAGATTTTCTCAAAACATTTTCTATAGAAAGGTTGATAATTTTTATATGCAACGAGTTAATTAAATTTGTTAATTTGATGTGGTAGGGGAGTCCATATTTAAATAGAAGCCATTAGGAATGCCCTTTTGCTTCCTTAACACATCTTTGGATTAAAACCGTAACCTAATTTAGAGGAGTAGATGCAATTGAAACTATATATTAATTTATAATAGAAAAATTATAATCTATAATCTAAGTTTATCAATTAAATAATATTAGCTTACATTTTTTGCTGCGGTGCTGAAAGCTTCTCTGTGGCTGATATCGGGATTACTTGCCTTAATCCTTTGGATTTCCTCCCTGCCAAATTAAGTTGAGAAGAATCAAATTAAGGATTAGCGACTTTGCGATCATATCGTCATAGATTCAAATTACGAAAATAGTCAATTTTATGTACCGAATATGTTGACTTTTTTAATCAATTAAATCAAATTGGTGTGTAAGACTCTTATTAAAACTGTGAATATTAAATATAAATTTTGTTATTACGAGTATTCATACTAAAACCTTTTAAGTAACTTGTCAATATAATGTTCTTATTTTGCAAGATAGAGGAGTGTTGAACTCACTTGATAAACGTATTATATGCTGATGGAATACGTTGTCTTTTCCCAAGAGCTGCATCCATTGATCATAAGATACAGAAACCTAATTAATTTTTCTAAGAAAAATTTGAAGAATAATAAGAGTACTAAAGTCTCTGTAAACATATACTTACTCCGACTTGGGGGCATTCTAAGTGTTTGATGCTCCTCAGCTTCCAATGCACTCGCTTTAGTGCACTTGGAGGATGAGCCACTTTCCTTACTACTTAGGTCTCCAGTGTCCAGGTGCATTTTCTGCAGTAAAAAACCAAGACATTATAGCTACACTGTATTTCACAAGTATAAACTATACACCATTGTCACTTAGCTAGCTTCATAGCAAGAGGATGCAAAAGCCAGAGAAAGACAAGAAAGAGAGAACATTTCAAATCCATCCGAATGTACAATAATTGTGATTGTCTCGTTCTGGTTTTTGGCAAGACTGGTAGGTGATACAATATCTGCTCCCAAACCAAGATGGGAAATTCAAAGCAAAATCAAAGTGTTTGGTTTCCCAACTTGTTTCGTAAATTTTGGTGCGTGTTAGTTGCTTCTTGCACTGCTAAACATAGTATTGTACACATACAATTATAGAGTTCAACATAAGGAAGTATATAGTGTCTGAAAATAATATTAGAACCTGTGGATCTTGAGGAGGAAAGTTCTGAAGTGAAGTTCCCATGTTTACAGACAGCAAATTGGCACAAGACCCGCATCTAACTGTCACAGGAGTGGACCAACTTGTGCTTGGGACACTCACCTGTAAACAACAGCCATGGACTTAGATTGGACACAATGTGAATGATTTAATCAAAAGACTCCACCTTTTTATCAGGAGGAAAACTTTAAGCTCTATACTACACCGAATAAGAATCCAGATTTCTTAATTTAACCATTCGTAGGCAGATGATTGGTAACATGATCGTCTGGCTCCATGATCCGGTAACGGATACTCGATATGGAGCTCAAGAAGGAAGAGCATGTGATGAACATAATACGCTGAAGCTTCACTCGTCGAGAGCTCCATCAGAGTCGCTAAGGAATTTCCATTTTGTGTATCCCGTTTAGAAATCACATCGAGAAGTGGTTTCCATAAATCTCAAGACAAGATGGCCAAAAACAAAACTTTCTGGGGTCACATTAGAAGAGCAATATCCTTCCTTGGGTGCTCATGACTTTTACTCTGACATTGCAATGATGACAAAGCAGAAACTAAAAGTAGCCTTACGCGAGAGAGAGAGAGAGAGATGAAAACGACATGACTAGAACGATAACCATAAAGAACATGACCAGTAATTAAGCACAGCAATCAAAGATGCCAATGAATAAAGAGAAAACAATAATGTACATACAAGATTTACAGCTGATCTTTGTGCAGTGCGTGTGGTTGCTTAGGATCTCCATTTCAAAGACATGGGCTGATAAGTGATAAAGGGGTCGTTTTATGAAAAAGGAATAGAGATTAAAGAATTTAGATATTGAATCTTCACCCCGTGATTATGTCTATCGAGAGAAACTCGCACACAAGTTCTCTCTGGCACACATGAACTCGAAAACTGAGCTTGGATAACGATCTTGATGATCACTTTTGTGGTCAATTCCTCAGAATGCAGCAGCACAAGCACCCGCCTCCGGAAAACAGTGAACAAACGAGAGATCTTATATAAATTACTAGTGCACCCAGAAAGACTTGTTCCTTGTTTCTGCGAGCATCACCATATCTACAAGTATGACCATTTTAAGAATGCGTATGTGTGTAAAATCTAGATATCGTCTCATTTTACACCTGATGAGCTATAAAAGAATTTCAAATGTGACGGTGGTTCATTGATATAGGTTTGTCGTCAGTGTTGAGTAGAGTAGCATATACATGTAGTACAACGTTTCTTGAAAGTCACATAAAAAAGCTTCCCTTTTCTCTGTAGAATGATTTGATTAGAACCCTAATACCTACCTGTAACCTTATGAAGAAAGAGCAACGGGACTGCATTTTTAACCTTAAAATTGTACTTTGCTTCGTTCTCTTATCCCTTGTCTGGCTCATCATCATCCAACCATTGAGCTCTTAAATCATAGCCTCAGTTTAAGAAACAACACAAGAGTTGCTGCCCAGAGCAATTTAAACCCTCTATGATTTGAGAAAATTTTCCTTAATTATCTTGATTCGTGTTGCATGTATTTCAAAAATCCCAGAGAGAAATTGTCATGAAATATAACATGTGGGATAGATTCTTCATCGATTGAATGAAAATTTACCAAAAAAGGAGATTTAAATGTTAGGATAGAAATTCTCCTATAAATCGAATCTTGCTTCTTAGTTCTCACTAGTCTTTTCAACTGAATTATTCTATACCAGTTTACATGTGCAATTCCACTCTGAAAGGAAATGACTGCGAGACAAAAGCCTTAGCCTTTAGATGCTGTTGGTCACAAGAGGAAATGAAAAAAAAGAAAAAAGAAGAAAAGAGTATAGAAGAGACTAGAGAGAGAGACAATTGAATGCAGTACCGCTAAAATGGAGTCGCAAAAGTTGCAGTGCACATAACAAACGCGTTCAGACGCCAACTCCAGCGACATCTTTTAATGCTTAAACTGAAGATACAAGAGTCAGATCAAGAACAGTTTTTAAACAAAGAGAAAGGTGAAGAATACAGTCAAAGATCAGGACTTTTATAAAAGAAATGAGCACAGAGACAAAGAAGAGAGATAAATAGAGAAAAGAAAACAAACTTGCTATGGAGAGGAGAGAGAGAGAAGCAATTTATGCAAATAAGGTGTATAAGATGAGGATGGGACAAGACTGGTCGGGAAAAACAGTTCTGATAGTGGTTTTGGTATGTAATGAAGTGTGGTTCGGCTATGGATTTATGGCAAGGAAGAGATAGAGAGTGCGGTATGGGACATTAGTGGAACTGGGTAGAAGTCATCGCCTCATCGATCTCTCAAGTTTTCAGCTAACCATCATTTCTTTGCCAAATGCTTTGGAATGTTTAGGGTTGGGAAAAGACAAAGCTTATTTATTTTAGGGTTGACTGCAAAAATAAAATTCCAAATTTTGTTTCTGAAATTTAAAAAGTGATAATAAACTAATTAAAATTTAAATTATTTTTAATTATAACCTGAACATCAAAAAGTAATAATAAAATGTTCAAAATTTTTTTTTCAATTATAGCTTAACATTAATGTCTTCCTTAAATTTGTTGACTTGACTTGTCATGTGTTCCAAAATCCCTAACTATTAATACATGTTAGCCAAAATTAATACAACAAATAAAGATTAATGAAATGACACCGTTTTGGTTTCAGGTTTTTCCTTCTTTTTTAGTTTGTTCTCTCGATGTCTTCACTCAAGAACGAATTGAAAATGAGGAATTTGCTAGTGTAGTACACTGCGAGAGTAATTTGGGGAGTAAGAGGAACAAGTAAAAAATAAAAGGCTGAGAGCTGAGGGAAAACAAATAGATATCAAAAGATTAAGGCTGCGTAAACTGATTTAAGGATTCTACTTTTAACAACGACTCTGTTTTATTAATCTTCATTTATTATGTTAATTTTAACTGACTTGTTTAATAGTTAGGGTTTTTGGAACACATGGCAAATCATATCAACAAACTTAACGTATACATTAACGTCGACTTAGAATTAAAAAAATTAAAAATTTGAATATTTTATTGCCATGTTTTAAATTTCAGGCTATAATTGTAAAATTGGGCAAAGTTTAAATTTTTTTTGTAATTAACCATTTATTTTATTATACTTAGTTTAAATATACTTGAAGTTTTATGATTTGATTTTTTATTTCAATTAATATGTATAAAAATAATTTCTTTCATTAAATTTTTATTTAAAATAATGAATTATAAAAAAATTAAATTTTAATATAATATCATTTTAAAATTATGAATGAACAAAATATTAATTAAATATAGTAAAGAAAGTTATTTAATAATTAAATAATATTACATAAAAAAGTGAGATTTTTAAAATTTGATTGAAATAAAAAGGTAAAACACATTCCTTCGAGGGATTTACAAACTTAGTATCAGAGTGAAGCAGACCCTATATTTAATCCTTGTTGCATCGCTAGACGCTCATTTCCTTATCCTATAATAAGCCCAACAACAACGATTCTACGGCTGACCTGATTCAGTCCATAGCCTTTTCCTATGCAGCGCTAGCCCAACAGTGTCCTTGGGCCTGCACCACCTTCTCTAGCCTAGTAATGTAGGTTGGTTTCGAGCCAGGCAGTGGTGCAACCTCCTCTACTTTACACGTCGTCTATAGGCTTTACATAAGGCTATTCTTGGCCTAGTCAAACCATAGTAATTGATACAAAGGTCACCTTTGGGACTCGAACTTGCATCAAAGTTGATCGTCAACACCCTTTACACGGTAGTCTCACTTAAGTCCGCTTAAGCAAGACTCAACCTTCAACGATCTTCGAAGTGTTTACCTCGCACACTTGAAGAAAGAATGCTCTGAAAGCAATAAAAAACAAAGACAATAAGGAAACACAAAGATACGGTTAAACCAACCTTTATATACTTTCACTCAAAAGAATATAAGGAATGTTCTCTCTGATTGAATGAGAAGAGCAAAGCTCGAATGAGCTATATATAGGCTTACTAACTTGCCTTCCAAGTTACATTTAGAATCCCACTAAAACTGAACTGCCTAAGATCATTTTAAGATCACGTCTATCTCTATCAAATTACATCACGTAGACCAATTAGATGACCCCTCTATCTAAATAGGACTCTAACTGATAAGATAAGATAACAGAAGGATAGAGTTTATATTTGACTAGGACACTAGCATCCTTATCCACAAAGATCTCTACTATCTTCATATGTTTAGTTCCACTGCAACTCTAACTCCCAGTCATTGTCACATCATCCAAGATCTCTCCACGATCTTTATTTGCTGATGATGCAGTGTGATCTCGCCGAAGCCCAAATAACATATTGGGCTGACCCAATGCTTCCCACAACAAGTCCGCTAGTCGTGGTATATTCATCCAAGCTGGGTCAAGTCCTTAGTCCATTAATTCCTTATCCTAGGTTGAGTCAATCTCCATAAGGTTCGAGACTCTATCAAGATTCATACCAAGTCTGATCCTACTCACCCACGTTTGCTTTAATGTTTTCACATGCCTCCCTCATGCGTGAATCCAACTAACCTTCCTCTTAAGGTCTGCCATAAAGGTTGTTGAGAAGTGCTCCAAACTTTACGGGTCTAACAAACCACCCCTACTAGATGGATTCGACACCATCGTTGAATTAATCTGAAGGTAAGCATTCATTTGGTCATCGAACTGCCACAAGGTCATATCTTTCTCTCACGTAGCTTCTGCGACAAGTTTACCTTTTCACTAGATTAAAAACTGGATCCGTCGGTTCTTCTTATGTTGACTCATTGTTTGGTGATCTAGAATCTTCTCCACTTGATCCTCGAACTGTTTCCTCACAACCGGTGGAGCTTGCTTTACCTGACTCCTATTCGGATCTGATGCATCCTCATAGTAAAGGCTTGAGAAAACTAACATAAAAAGTAGGGCGTATCTTAAACCACTCGGGCAATTTCAATCTACATGTCACGTTCTTCACTTTATGTAGCACTTCAAACAGCCTATCGTACTTCGACACTAAACCTCTGTGAACTTGCTTACTCGAGATCTTCTTCCAAATATGTGGGGTTAGTTTCAACAGAACGTTATCTCCCATGTCAAACTTTAACGGTCTCCTCCAAAGATCTGCTTGCTTCTTCATCTGTTGAGAAGCTTTTCAAAGACTATCCCTTGTCTCATCCAATAGTTCTTGCTTCTCCATAGCAAACTTATACGTCACAGGACATTTGCCAACCAATTATGTTGACTTGCACTTACATAATGCCGCAGGTACTCCTCCAACAAACCGTTGATTCGTTCTATTTGGCCATCTCCCTGTGGGTGATTCGTCGTTGAAAATTTCAGTTCGCAGCCCATCATATTAAAAAGGGACATCCATAATCGGCCTATAAATTTGGCATCTCGATCACTCACAATATCTGCTGGTACTCCGAAATACTTGACTACGTTCTTGTAGAATAACTTGGTCGTAACATCCGAAGGGCAAGTCACAGGAGTCGACACGAGGATCACATACTTGGGGAATTTGTCAACCACTACCATAATTGATGCCATGTTGTCCACCTTTAAAAACCCACTAATAAAATCCAATGAAACCGACATCCACGATCTCTCGGGGATGGATAATGGATGTAGTAAACCGACTTCCTTCTTTCTCTCTAGCTTATCCAACTAACACATAAGGCATATCTTGATGTAACATTCCACATCATTCTCCATCTTCGGCCAAAAGTAGGAACGAGACAGGAGCTCTAACATCTGGTGGATTCCTGGGTGGCCAGCCCACTGCGAGTCATGCTTTCAACAATTGTTTCCGCAATCCACCAAAACTTGACACATACACTTGACTACTCTTAGTTATCAAAAACCCATCATCGTCGAGCCGAAACTTGCATATAACACCTTCCTTTACTTAAGAAATTAACTTACAGTACATGGTATCTAATAAAACTGCCGCCTTGATTTTCTCCAACAGGTTGAACTCCACCCTCGTGATCAAATAAAGGATCACAAATACCTCCTTCCTACTTAAGACATCTACCATGTTGTTATGCCTCCCTAGTTTAGGCTCCCACACAAAGTCATATTCGGCAAGAAACTCTTACCACCGGGCTTATTTTAAGGATAACTTCTTTTGAGTCCTAAAAGAATGTGTTAACAATATTATCCGTTTAGACAACGAACCTAATTCCCAACAAATACACTCACCATGTCTCAAGGAAATGCACCACCACAAGCATCTCCTTCTCATGCGTTGAGTAATGCTACTCCTCACCATTGAGCTTTCGGCTTTCAAATGCTACCGGATGACCCTCTTGTACAAGAACTCCACCAATGGTGTTGTCTGAAGCATCAATATGTACCTCAAATGGGAGATTAAACACGGGTAGTTTCAGCACAAGTTCGGTTGAGATAGCGACTTTAAGCTTTCTAAATGCCTCATCGCATGCACTCAACCAACACCACTCTTACTTGTTTTTTAACAAGTCCGTTAATGGCATCGCTTTCTTCGAGTATCCCATAATGAACTGCTTATAGTAGTTTGTCAGGCTGAAAAAACTCCGCAATTCTTGTACGGTCGTGGGAGCTTTCCACTCAACTATCACTTTTACCTTCCTTGGATCCATCTTGACTTAACCCTTGCTCACCACGTGACCCAAGAATCTAATCTCTAACTGAGCAAACTCATACTTCTCCATCTTCACGTAGAGCTTGTGTTGCCTCAGTCTTTCGAACACTTGCCTCAAGTGTTCTACATGCTTTGCCATGTTAGTGCTATACACCATGATGCCGTCTAAGTAGACCACAACGAACTCATCCAAAAAGTCATACAACACATCATTTTTAAGGTTTTAAAATGTATCAGATGCGTTAGTTAATCCAAACGGCATAATTAAAAATTCATAGGATCTATATCAAGTTACATATGTTGTCTTTTGCTCATCCCCCTCGGCTATCCACACTTGTCAATACCCAATCTGAAGATCCAACTTAGTGAACACTTCAGCCCTTGACAACCTGTCCATCAAATCCTGAACTAAAGGTACCAGATACTTATTTTTGATCGTTACCTTGTTCAGCGCTCAATAGTTCACACACATTTGAAGTGTACCGCCTTACTTCTTTTAAAACAATATCAGGGTGTCGTATGGAGCTTTAAATGGTTGGATAAAACCTACCTCCAACAACTCACTAAGTTGTTTTCAAAGTTTCGTCAGTTCTATCGGGAACATCCTATATGGGACACGCATAGGTGGGATTGCTCTAGGAACTAACTCGATCCAATGATCTATCTCACGACGAGGGGGAAGAGTTTTTGGCAACTCTTTTTGCATCATCTCCTAAAACTCCCTTAATAAACTTGCAATCGCATCGAGGATTTCCACCATGTGGTCTTCATTGACTTCCCACATGACAACAAGATCGGTCTCCATACCTTTCTTCAACCTTTTTCTCGATGCTCATGGTCGATACATGTCCTACCGAAGCTGTAGCATCTGTCGTTCCACCACTGGACCTACAATAATTCACGTAGAAGGATTCATTCATCAACATCATACCTCCCAAACTCATATATAACACCACCTTTACTGCTTTAAGGAAATTGACCCCTAACATCATCGCGAAATCCTCCAATAGTATGATGATGAAATTCATCTTGGCACGCCAACTTCCAATGTCGACTAGAACGTTGTAAGTACATCCTGCAACAGCTTATGCCTTTCCCGTAGGGGTTTTGATTCTCATCAAAGCCTTAGACACCCTTATGCCTAACTTCTAAACCATCTTTTCTGCTAGAAAACTATGGGTTGCTCCGGTATCCACCATTGCGGTCACGTCCTTTTCCCCATTCTGTACACCCACATACATTAGTCTATCAAAGGAAACCGACTCACTACTAATTGCACTAAACAAAGCGATTAGATTTAGCGCCGCATCATTCGAAGATTCACCGTCTTCTTTGACAATTAGGGCGTTCAACTTCTCCTTCCTCGGGTACTCTCTAGCAAAGTGTGGACCACCACACAAGTAACAAGCAATCTTGCCCTTCTTCGATGACGTCTCCCCATTCTTTTTGCTTGCCTTTGCCCTTGAAATCCCTCTTCTTGAAGTCTTTCTTTTTCTTCCCCTCGATCTTCTCCTGTTGGGCGTGGCCTTTTCCCTTAGAAGAATTTGAAGAGCTCGACTTATAGTCTTTTGCCATACAAAAATCCACTAAGGCATCGACAACCGCGATTGCACCAATCATGTCCTTCACATTTTGCATCTGTAACTCCATTTGAGCTCATGGTTGTAACCCAGATAGAAAATTGAAGAGCTTGTCCTCATCTGATATATTCTTAATATCCAACATTAGAGAACTAAAAGATTTTACATAATCTCTTACCAATCCATCTTGTTTTAGCTTCTTCAAGCATCCCTCGTGAGCCAAGAAGTATTCATGGGAAGGAATTGATCCTTGAGCTCCTTCTTCATCTGCAACCATGTTTCCATGGTAGTTCTATCCGTGATAATCTTATTGCAGAGGTCCTTGTCTTCCTCCAGAGCTTGGCATCCACATCCAAGTACATAGCCATCACATTGACCTTCTCAGCATCTGATACCATAGTAGCTGCAAAGTATTGCTCCATATCCTACAAAAAATTCTTCAACACCTTAGTGTCCTGCACGCCTTTGAATACCTTAGGTTTACGTACTTTCATAGAGGAAAATTGTAGTGTGGAGCTTTCATCTCGCTCGACATCTATCGTTGCAATGACATGCCTCAACACAGTGATCTCGAACTGTGACTCCTCTTGTGCCTTCAGCACATCCGCCATCTGTTGTTGCAATTGTTGGATCTATGCCTCCAACATCTCAAAACGAGTATTATAAGATGTGACTTCTCCCTCCCCTTGAGGAATTGGTCTAATGAGTGCCTCCACCCTAGACACCCGTTTTGTCAAGTTTCCTACTACTATCTCAAAATTTGACTATAATACTAGTTGATACAAAGGTCACCTTTGGGACTCAAACTTGTACTGAAATTGATCACTAACACCCTTTGCACGACAATTTCACTTATGTCTGCTTAAACAAGAGTCAACCTTCAACAACCCTTAAAGTGTTTACCTCGCACATTCGAAGAAAAAATGCTACGAAAGTAATAAGAAACAAAGGCAATAAGGAAACACAGAGATACTATTAAACCAACATTTATATACTTTCTCTTAAAAGAATACAAGGAATATTCTCTCTGATTGAATGAGAAGAGCAAAGCTCGAATGAGCTATATATAGGTTTTTTAACTTGTCGTCCAAGTTACATTCAAAATCTCACTAAAACTGAACTGCCTAAGATCGTATTAAGATCATGTCTATCTTTATCAAATTATGTCACGTAGACCAACTAGATGACACCCCATCTAAATAAGAATCTAACTGATAAGATAAGATAACAAAAAGATAGAGTTTACATTTGACTAGGACACTAGCATCCTTATCCAGGAAGATCTCTACTATCTTCAGATATTTAGTTCCACTGCAACTCTAATCCCAATCATTGCCACATCATCCAAGATCTCCCCATGATCTCTATTTGCTGATGATGCAGTGTGATCTCGCCGAAGCCAACGTAGCACATTAGCTTGATCCAATGCTTCCCACAACAAGTCTGTTAGTCGTGGTCCATTCATCCAAGCTGGGTCAAGTCCTTAGTCCATCAAGTCTTTAGCCTAGGTCGAGTCAATATCCATAAGGTCTGAGATTCTAACAAAATTTGCACCAAGTTTGATCCCACTCGCCTATGTTTGCCTTAGTATTTTCGCGTGCCTCCTTCATGCGTGAATCCAACTAACCTTCCTCCTAAGGCCAGTCATGAAGGTCGCTAAGAAGTGCTCTGAAATTTACGGATCTAACAATAGGTCAATTTGTCATTCCCCTCTTGCTTCAAAGAATGTGTTGGTGGCCCCTCATTTAGTTAAAAATTTTATTTCTGTTCGTAAATTTGTTACTAATAATTATGGTTCGGTTGGGTTTAACCTATTTGATTTCTTTGTAAAGGACATTCGGATCCCAAACATGATTCTCATGTGCAATAGTTTGGGTGACTTATACCCAAACTGGATGCCAACAGAGTCTACTCAACCTCGTGCCTTAGCTACCTTGTTGCCCTCCTTATGGCACCGTCATCTTAGTCACCTCGGGTCTTATGTTTTTAGCATTCTTTTGACTAGGAAGTTTAGCTCTAGTAATAAGGAGAAATCTCCACCACTCTACGAAGCATATCAATTAGGAACCACGTTAGACTTATGTTTTATACTTTTAATTCTCGTACCTTTATGCCTTTTGATATTGTACATGCCAATTTATGGACATCCTATATTTTTAGTGTCACTATAATTAAGTATTATCTTTTCTTTTGGATGATTTTACTCATTATGTCTAAGTGTTTCTTGTACGTGCCAAGTCTGACGTATACTCTACATTTGTTCATTTTCATGCTTGTGTTCACACAGTTTAATTCTTATTCATTCGAATTGCAAACTTTTACAATGTTGAAACACTACTTTCAAAGTAGTCCTACTAAATAACTATAAGATAACAAAAGTAGCATTGTAAATAAAATAAAGTGATAATTAATTTTCAACAAGTAACAAAAATAAAAAATAACTATATTAAGTTTGCCCCTTTGATGTATAGCAACAAGCATTCTAAAATTATAAAAAATGTCTTTATAAATTTCTATTTGTAAGCTTAGGAGATCTTGCTTTAGCTCATAGATAACAATAGTTGTAATAATTAATTGCGTTATCTTATTAACTTCATCTTTCTTTGCAAAACTTAGTCTAAAATAGACATTAGGATTTAAAAATGTCATAGCTGCAAACGACAAAGAGTAAAATTGTCTTTCTCACTTCTCAATGATGACTGTAAGATAAAATGTATATAAAGAAGGCCTTTTTTCATATTAAACTTAATTGCTTCCTTTGCCTCTCTTTAACATCATAAAAATAACCTTTTATTACCTTCTCATCCCTATCAGTCAGATTAAGTACATTTACTAAAAGCTTACAAATTTGGATGACAAATTAACATTGGAACCCAAATTTATGATCTTTACGTATAATTCTAGAAACCTTCAATCCAACATTAAACCTAGCATGATGAGATATAATTTACTTATAACTTGTAAACATTCATGTTAACTTTTTTCCTTAGAATAAAATACTAAAGTTATAAAAAATTAGTTGCAAACCTTGTAATAACATGATAACACAAATTCTTGTAATTGAAGAATTATATATAATGGTAGAGTCACGACTGTGACTATTTAAGTCACAGGTGTGACAAGGGTATAAAGAGGTAATCCAAGTCGTTCATGAAACGAATGGTGGGATAAAATTTTGTGATCGTCCATCCCATTCGTCGTTAGTATATATATACTTAATAACATGTATGTAGGAACAGAAGGTAAGTAAAACAATAAAAATAAAACTTAAAAAATAAAAATAAATAATGGCATAGTCACGAACAAGGGTATAAAGAGGTAATCCGAGTCGTTCATGAAACGGGCGGTGGGATGAAATTTCATGGTCATCCTTAGTATTTATATATTTAATGAAGTTTTTTTTATTTTAGTTCCATATTTTTTAGAATTTGCAAATCACAACCAATATTCATCAAAATTTTAAATACCAGTCAATAGTAATTAATACCGTCTCGTTTTTTGACTAGGTATGGTAATATATCCACTTATGTGCTTCTCACTCCATTATTTACGACGCGACTGTTTTCGTGATTTGAATCCATAACTTTTGAGAGAATAACTTTTATCGGTTACCACGACTCACCTCTTACTTTATGTATCTATATACATATATATTATACTAGATCAATTTAGTTGAAAAAGGGCTTAATCAATTTGGAATCTCTTTAAAAGAAAAGTAGTTAAAGAAGTGTACTTTAATAAAAAAATAATTTTATTTATATTTAAAATTCTTATTTTAAAATTTATGTTTGAATTTTTTATAATTGATACACCTTTATCTGCAATTGAGTCTAAGTTGATTCAGTACATTTCATATTTTTTTTATAGATTTGTATGTTTTGAACTTACATTAGCTGTTTAATTAACGAAAAAAGTAAGTCCAATTAAAGTAAGATTGTATCATATACAGAGGTAGATACTTATCAAATACTGATTAAGTTACGTGGAGATTTTATTTAATTCTAATAAAATAATTAAAGTCCAAGTATATATATATAATTATTTATAAAATGAGATAACTATTTCAATAATTAAAATCAATGATCTTCTTGTATATTTAACACCATTCATATGTACTGACATACGGGTGAGAATATCTTTATAAGACTAAATTTGTCAGTACTTAATAATTAATATTAAACGCTTTCCAATTTTAAATCTACAGCAATACTAATATATAAATATAATTTATTGTTTACTCTATTATTAATATTATTAACTCTTGTTGTAAAAATCGATTAATTTATTAATTAATTGATTAATTTTTATAAATTATTCTTATAAACTAAAATAAATCAATTATTTTTTATTTAACAATATTTTTTTTCAATTTAACTTCAAATTCTTCGATATATAAGGACAATCTATTTCAAATTCTTCAATTTTATTTAATATTTGGCCGCTTTTATGATAGTCTAATTCTTATTAAACCTTTTAAACTTTAAACTCTTTATCTTACCGGTTTAACTTTTACTCTGATTTTTAAAACATTGTTATATACTATATTAAAGTCGAATGGGGTATGGACCAATTTAATCCTATATCAAAAATATTAACAGGAAAATAATACTATAAACTATAGTTATAACAAATTAAAATTTTATGTATCTAATTAATTGACTAAAATTTTAAATATATTTTATCCTAAAAATTATATTTTAATAGTACTGTTCAAAAAGTTGAATATTTATATTATCATTATAGAAAATGTTTAATAATGTGTAATCAATCCAAAATAAAGACTATATTAAATTATTGTTGTGTGCATTTAAAAAACTGGTAAATAATATTTAAATATTATCTTCTCCCAAAATTTAAAATTTCACGGGCAATTTTAACATAAATTTTCAACCAAATAAGTTAAGAGTTAAGACCACCTTTGGGTTTTTTTGAATAGAAATAGAACAAAGAGAATTTTTCTACCAGTCTAAGCAAAAGCTTGTTAAGTGGAGTTCTAGTTGTCCAACGAAGTCTCTCACAACACCAACACAAGCTTGTTAAGTAGAGCTCTAGTTACAGATTCTCTGTTTCTCACCGAGCCGTCAATGTCACGGCAATGACTCCGGAGAAGATTTTTGAGGTGTTGATTCTCCTGGCTGTGTATTTCGGCTTTGAATGATCCGTTCAAGCATAGCGCAATCTTCGGATTCCCATACTTCAAGGCTCACAAGGTTGACAGGCCACCTGTGCTGTCCTAACTCACAGGGACAACCTTAACTTGTTGCGAAATTCTGATGTCAAGTTCTTCAAATCAAGTCCAGGGTCCTGATAGCGTGACTTTTGACCCTCATGATCGTTGGAATCTATGCCGGAGTTACTGATTCCCGGGGATGGTCAGAGTTGGACTGGTTTTGCCAACATTTCAAACAACAGGTCTATTTTTGGCGTCCATCTTCATCTGAGCTTTTCTTTATATGTTATCCAGCCATTGTGTTTCCTTGTCGCATTGTGAATGAAAACTTCGTGAAACATTCTTGGACTAGACTAAGAATTAAGAACACTTACATGACGTTCCCATGTTCAAACATTTTTGCATTGACTTCGTCATCCAAACTTATTGGAGATTCACAAAGCCTTTCTCTGCCAATCCCGAATTCGAATCTTTGCTTACCCGTGGGCCTTCCAGAATCACTTTTGGAGCTCGCAACGTTGAGTTTTATTCCCAGTTGATTACTAATCCATATGAAGTGAGGTTAGCTGGTGTCTCCTTAAGCCAAGACGGTTCCTTCCTTATCTTTCGTGAAGGACCTTTTCGGGAGGTTAGTCCTGCTCGTGCGGCAATGTACTGGAAACTGAGTCAGTGCTCATTTTGAAGTACTCAAGTATGTAACCAGACTGAAATGGCCATTC
>JANTNU010000234.1:5673210-5684760 GCA_024752395.1 Erythroxylum havanense
AATAATAATGAGTTTAATAATATAATTAAGATAAATTTGATAAATTTAATAATAAGTAGAAAATTTATAGCAATATTCAATAATAATAAGAATAATAAGATTTTGTTGGGGGAGAGGTATGAACGAGGAGTATTTCTGGAAGTTACTTATTTGTTTTGTTTCTATCACAAAGACAAGAAATCTTGTATTTCGGTTTTGGAAGGAACACAAAATTTATGTTTCTGTGACATGGAGTCAGAACAAAAATAAGTTAATTCAGCAACCAAATACTGCGAGGCACAAGATTTTTGAATTTGTTATCTGTGTCCACTAATGGAGACAGTAACCATACGCAAGGATAAGAGACTTTATCTTTCTTCACTTCTCATCCTCGTGTCTTTAACATGGAGCCTATCTTCTTACAAAGCTTAGTCTTCATTTTATCTTCACATCATTTCATGTTATTTAATGTAGCACTTTATTCAAGCCTTTTCTCAACGTCATGGCAGAGACTATCAAAAGTAAAGCCTAATCTTCACCTAATTTATTGTCTTCGTAATAGTTTTAAGTTATAAGAACAGCTTAAACTATGACTTCAAAGCCTTTTCCACATTAAATGATATGAAGATTATCAAACTTAAACATTAAATTTGATATATATTAAAAAATAAAAATATGATAATAAAACCAAAAATATTTTTGTTTTCTGTTTTTTATTAGAAATCTTAACTAAATAGGTTTTTGTTTTCAGTTTTTATATTACAAATCTCAACCAAACAAGTTTTTATTTTTTTAAGAAAAAACAGAGACCAAAAATAGGAAACAAAAACTAAAAACAACAACAGAAAAATAAAAGTGGAACCAAAGGCCCCTTAATTTTTTTAGAGAAAATAAAACCCTTTAAGGATGTCATAAAGGGCTTCCCGACAGTGAGATATTACTGACTCAAGTTATAGGTAGTCCATAGATCATATGACTTAATTTAGAGGTTGAAAATAAAGTATTTACAATTATGTCATTCATATATTTTTACAACTTGGCATTGCTTTATATTTATAATTATGCTATTAGTGAGAAATTACAATTTTACCATTGCTAATTTACAATTTTGTCTTTGTTGAATAATTACAATTATTTCACTGCTTTTATATTTATAGCCATGGCCCTACTTATAAATTTATAGCTTCACTTGCATTTGTAAATCACAGTTTTGCCTCTACTTGTAAATTTATATTTCTGCTACTATAAAAGATAAAAAAATCTTTCATTGATATTAATTGACTGGGTTTGTAAGGTGGAAGGAGAGAGATGCTCCCACTTTTCATTACAAACTAGCCATTCTTCTTCTTCTTCTTCTACTTCCCTCTGCCATTAATCTTCTTCATTTTCATCCTTCACCACAACAATACCACGCCGTCTTTCATTTACATTATTCTTGATCATCATTTCTTCTGCAATTCCTCTTGCAAGGTGACTCTCGAACCCCAACCATCAACCGAAGGCCACAATTGACTTTCCACTAAATCTACCCTTCCCTCCTCGCATTCTTTCCTTGTTAAGCCAAATCTTTTTCTAACACTTTCCTTTCTAAAGTTGAACCAAACCTCTATGAAACTTCTTCATAATGTCCAGCACTTCAGTACCCTCCACTTCTGACTTTTCAATTCTAACCTCCTCAATTCCCAAACCTTCTTCCACAATTCTAGCAACTTCATCTCTAATGAATTTTCCTAAATCTTGGAAACAAGTTGTAGGGGAAGAATCCCCCTCAACAGTGTCTCACTCACCTCCTAACGATATGAATGGAAGGTTAGTGGTTTGCCCCAACATTAAAGTCCTTAAGGAGGGAGCTCGGGCTTGGGAATCAATTATAGTTAGTTTCTTCTTTGAAAAAAGGCCACCTTTTCCTCTAGTCTCCTAGTAGGCAAACAAGCAATGGAAGTCAGGAGGCTTGACAAATGTTCTTCTCTTTAATGAGAACTTGATCCTCTTAACCTTTAGGTCCACTTTAGGTACCCAAAAAATTATGGAGGATGGACCTTGACACATTGGAAGCCACCCAATTTTCCTACAACCTTGTCACCCACACTTGAACCTTGAAACTCTTTAAGTCCAGAGTATCCCACTCTAGATTAACTTCCACAATATCCTATTTGAATATTGGACAACCCAAGGGCTTGGAGCTCTAACCATCTACATTAGAAGGCCGTTGTGCATAGATGAACACACAGCTAAGAAGTAGCAAGTCGGTTATGCTCAGATTTGCATCAGTGTGAACATTACCTAGGAACTCCCTGAAGAAATTCCAATTATGAGATTAGGAGAGGAAGACAAGTTATGGGAAGATATAATGAAAATTTCATACTAATGGAAACCACCTTCCATTAACCTTAACAAAATCTAGAAAGCCATAGGAAAGTTGTTTAAAATAAAAAGTTACCAAGAACTTATAGACTTACATGAATTGGAAACTTTGGAAACCTCTTTTCCTTGACAACCAAGGCCACCATACTGCAAAAGGATGTTGATGTTATACTGCCTGAAAATGAGGAAAGACAAAATAAATAGGCAATGCAAATTTCTTGACTGGCTCACATACAAAAGACAAAGAACACAGTTTAGCAAGCAATGTAGAGTAATAAGATTCACAAACACTGAATACAACACATGGCATTGAAACTAAATTAAATAATGACTAGAGCTTCCCAACCAAAAATTCAATTATTGCGTAAAGTCATGAAGGAGATTCAAAGGTGAGTAGCATTAATCCAAACCAATCTAAAACCATAATAACTTCGAAATTGTCTACTACTCTTAAAGAAACTACAGTAAATAGTGGGAAAAGGAAAGGGCAACACAAGCCAAACCTTTTAACCTATGTCTATAATCGCGTGGAATCTACGTGGAATAAATTGTCCCAGTAAACAATTAGCTCTAAGGGACTTTGTTTTGAGGGAGAAGCCTCTCATATTTGGATTATTACAAACTAAGGTCAGACTCAAAAATTTAGCAAAACTAAACATTTTTGAATCCCACTGAAATATTATTACCAATCACCAACATCATGATGTAGGTAGAATTATAATATGCTGCAGGGAAAATGAACTAAAGGTGGATCTATTAGACTCAAATGAACAAGCCATGCACTTGAAAATATCCTTCTTATATAAACACACCAGATAAACATTTCTTTCATCTATGCAAGCAACTTCTGATTCTAAAGAAGAGACCTATGGAATAATATGACTTCATTCAGCAACACTATTTCTATTCCTTGGTTAATATATGGAGATTTTAACTCCATATTATACCCCTTAGAGGCACAAGGAAACTCTGTTCTAAAGAATTATTCAGTTGATGGAGGAGTTAGGGGTGATCGATCTTAAGTATAACAACCATACTTTTACCTATTTCAACAAACAAAATTTTGCTTGGCACATTAGGAAAAAATTGGATAAAACACTAGTAAATGATATTTGACTTAGTACCTTCCCGAACAACCTTATTATATGTAAATACCCCTTCTTCTCGAGTCATACCCACTTATATTGGACAACCTATTCCAAAAAGTTAACAAGCACTATCCCTTCTGATTCAACAACTTCCTAGCACATGTTCTAGGGTTTGTGGAGGTATGTATAAGAGGTGCAGTATATAGTTGTCAAAGGACTAAGCTGTTCTATTGTGTCCAAAAAACTAAAAGTTATCAAACAACAATTCAAGATCCTAAATTCTCCACAAAGGCCTACAACTTCCTCAATAAACTTTGATAGTTGTTTTTTGATATATGTAGTTTTAATATTTTAACCTCGATATTCCACAAGCGTACAAATCATTTGCATAATATCTAAAGTGTCAATCCCATGAGGAGGGTTAATCTAATCCTAAACTTTAAGGTTGAAACAAATTGCAGAAATTCAACTATAACTAAACTAAAACAATATCTCAATTCAATTAATAAACCAACTAAACTCAATAATTAATCACAAAATATTAACAAATCAACAAATTGCAATGCACACGCCAAGAATCAGCCTAAGGAACTAACAATTGAGAGAAAGGGGAATTTTTTTTACCTATATTCAACACTAACCTAATTAATTATGAAATGTCGGATTATTGGTCTTGGACTATCCTAAGGTTGGTTACTCTCTCTTGAGTTATAACCAAAAGCCTTAGATTATAAACCCTAATTAGATTATGAAAAAATGAAATTTCTCAATTCACAGTTTGTCTAAGCCCTAATTAGATTTGAAGTTTTCCACTAGACTATCGGAACCCATGTGAGATCTCTCGACTTATAACCAAAAGCCCTAAATTATAAACCTTAATTAGATTATATAAAATTGCAATTTCTTAATTCACAATTTATTCAAACCCTAATTAGATATGAAGTTTTCCACTAGACTATCGGAACCTATGTGAGATCTCTCATCACACAATTACCGATTTGATTGATTTCTCATTTTTATTAAATTACCTAACTCTTATTAACCCAATTTAATTATTTTTCATCTATTCACCCTCTTAATCTATTACCAATTTATGAAAATGTAGAAATCAATCACAATGAATCCAATTCATATAAACAATCAAGTTTTTATTAAATTAAAGATTTAAAAAACCCAAAGGTGAGTTTAGACAATCCTTAACATTCATAAATCCTATCTCAATAGTTATTCCAATTCTATACATAGATAAAAATGAAAATACACTAGAAAATAGATCTGAATGGATGATGGAGGTAACAACGACGAGAAACATACTATTTTGAGAAGTACTTTGTGTAGGCTTCTTCTCCACGTCTCTCTTCCTTCGTCTCTTTCTCAATCTCTCGATGAAATCTCTCTAGAGTTTCGTGATGGTGGCTGATGTAAGAAGCTCTTCCTCTCTTTTGTCCCATTCTTTATATACTTAACATGTTCTGGGCAGCCTTAGGGTTTTTCCGGGATTGAAAGGTTCAAAAAATCCTTCAAAATTTGACTTTTCTATATGTGTGGGCATCTACTCGATACAGGCCAAGTCTTATGCTTCTATCATGATCGTGGTGATTTGGCCACGATCGTGAGCTATTTCCCTTACTTCTGTCGTTGTTTCATTTTAAGTCTTTCTGAAATTTTTTCGTTCTTTACTGTTGACCCTGAAACACTAACGAATATATCAAGGTACCTCAAAGACACAATAATTAAGCTTAAATGCTTATACTAACCCATAAAAACGCTTAAACACAAATAATTCACAAACTAACACAATTTTATTGAAAATACATACTAAACAATTAAATAAAAAGATAAACACATATCAAACTATACCTTAAAACATGATGCATTTCACACTTATTAGCATCCTACACTTAAATGTTTGCTTGTCCTCAAGCAAACAAAATAACAAACACATTAATTCACACAGCATATAATGCAGTAATGAGACAATGACTTCAACTTTATGAAATAAATTTAATTTAAAACACAATCATTTAAGTCATTTCAAATCATTGACATGCAAAATCCGTGTCTTGGGGCTCTAAACTAGATATACATATTAATTCAGACTCAAGTGTTAAATTGTTTACCCTTTTCAATTGCATAAACTCATTAATAATTATTTGATCGTTCAACTCTGTAACTAATCCTAAGTATGTTTTCATAAAAATTCAAACTATTACAAGTTCGGTAGGTTTTATTTGAAAACATATATTTATTTTTATTAACTTTTATGAATATAGACTTAGTCTTTTTACGCGAAGGCAAACATTGATAATGAATGTTGATACAGTTACTCAACTGAATCATGTTTTTTATTAAACTGTTTGGTTGGAACATCATTATAGCCTTTTTACACTAGGGCACGTATTTATAATGCGTGTCGATATGGTTATTCAACTATATCACGTTCTCAACTAGCTACTAGCTTTATTAACGACCCAAAGGTTAGCGAAATAGTTACTTATTTTTAAAAAACAATTTTTTTAAAAAAATATTTTATTTCCTACCTTGTTGCTTTAGCTACTCGTTTTTATGAACAAATAATAGCAATGATATTTAGGTTAAAAGGCCTCAAATTATGAATGAATGTGACAATTTAGACGGCTACACTTAAACACTAAATCTTAATTAAACTACATATTTAATCAAAGAACCCTATCTAATTTTGTAAGCTAATAATTCTCTACAACCTAAAAGACCACGTTCAAAATTAAATCAATTTCAATTCATCTAAGCCATTGACACATTCACACAATTAATAAAATGCAGCCTAACAACTATAATATGCAAAATTTACATTCAAATAAACATATAACCCTTCCCCTACTTGAGCAACACATTGTCCTCAATGTAAGAAAGTGATAACAAACACACATAAAGACAGAAGAAATATAAATTAAAGTAAAACAAAAATAGAAATAAAATAAAATAAAAATAAAGACTAAATCTAAAAAATGAAAGAGTTTAGAATAAAGTTTATGGTGATGGAGTTGGTGATGGGGTTGGAGGTGGCAGCTAAACGCCCTGAGCCTCGAAATAGTGATAAATACGTATGTCCCGGCTCTGGCTTCGTTAGGTTCGAGCTATCTCCTTCATCCTTTTGGAGTTTTTCACAAGTGTATCCGTAATTCCTTGGTGCTTGCAGAGATTGTGTCCAGTACCTTCTTCCAACCTAATTCTTCTACATTTTCTTCCTCTTCACTGATCAAATCCCCTTCTTGTTGTTATTAGATGCTTGAACTTGCTTGACAAGTCCCGCCTTTGACATATGTTTTGGCACTACTATCCCAAAGTTTCATATTATGAGACTTCAAGATTTCAGCCTGTCATAGATAATGGTGGTTCATAAACTCAGGACGGAAGATTATAAGTTTGTTACACTCAACTCCAAAGCAGTTAGCTATGGCCGAAACCAAGTAACCCATTCCTAAATTATTGCTACTCTTCTTTTGAGCAGCGATAATTACATTAAAAATATGGGTGGTTGTGCAAATTGAGATGTTATGATCCATGCACCATAACATCAATAATTCCTTCATCGAACACTTGTTGGTTTCTATTTTGTCAAAAACGGTTTGGCACATGAATTTGTGCATCAACAAGTAATCGTGACTCCTAATAATGTTGTTGTGTGCGTTCTTAGAGTTGAATCGCTCTAATCCAGTTAGTTCTGTCCAATAAGGATTGACACGAAAATCGTCGTGTTAATCCACTACAGAAGACTCAGGGGATTCAAAAATTTCATACCTGGTGTCATGATCAAGCCCAAAGGGTTATCCTTTCAACCTAAACTACAGTCCCCTAGGTTTATTAGATTCATATTGAAGAGAAGTAAAAAAAATTCTAAGATTGGCTCTTCGTAAACTAGGAATTGAATTTGAATGACCTGACCATATTAAATTTTCTCAGCTAAGCTCTCGACCTTGTCTCGCAGTTCTAATCTATCTAAAGTTTCAAAGTGAAGATATTTTGGAACCGTAATTTGTTTACTACGAAAGGAATGGAAATAAGTACCTTCCTCATCCAAGAACATTGGGAAAGGGGCTCTATAATTAGCTGCTTTGTTCCTCTCCCTCGTCTCGAGACTTGTGTTCACTTTGCTAATTGATCATACTTTACTGTTTGCTAATTGATCATACTTTACTGTTTGCTTGATGCACGACATATTAGCTTATGAGTCGGTAGAAGTCAAAAGAAATTCGGAGGTTTGAAATTTTGTAGAGAGAAGTGAGAGTAATTGGAGAGATAAAGTTTAGAGAGATAAAGTGAAAATGAAAATAAATGAAGAAAAGTAAAGTTAGAAATATATTTATAAGTGATCGGATGGCAAAATGGTAAAAATTTTAAGTGAAATGCACATGTCTGTCATTTTTACCCTGTCACAGGCCACCATTGTGGCCTACAATTTTTCACCAATTTTATTTTTTCGTCTTCTTTTGTCCTTCTCCACTTTCTGAAATCCCTTCTTAAATTATCATGGCTCTTTACCTCTCTTTGCTTACTTCATCGATCACAGAATTCACATCAACGTCCTATGCCTTCCGATTTTATTTGAAAACAAAATAACCTAACTATGAAATTCAGACTTTCTAAAGACAATTTAAGGAAATTAAAATTCCATGGATTGCCTCCCATGTAGCGCTTCTTTTGATGTCGGTAGCTCGACACTTTTCTTTTGCTCATGGTGGTTCAAATGAGTGGTGCAATGGTAGTGCATTCATTAATCTTACAATTTGCACATAAGCTACTATACCCTTGATTCTATCGTACTTGTGGCTCTCCTTCTTTCGCCTTCTTCTATGCAATCACTTCTTTCTGAAGGCACTCCTAATATCCGCAATATCTTCCCATTACACTCAATGTTCGGGTTCCCTAACATTAGTTGGAGGTAAAAGAGGACTATTATCTTTCTTTAACACTTTGAAAGTTACTTGTTACTTACCTACCCTTAGAGTTAGTTCCCCCCATCAACATCAATGATTGAGCGAGTAGTGGCCAGGAATGGTCTTCTAAGAACCATAAGGGTTTCCACATCTTCTCCAATATCCAATATATAAAAGTATGTGGGAAAAGTAAAATTATGAACTTGTAATTGCATATCCTTAATAATCTCCTTCGGTTGATGGACTATTATGTCAACCGTCTTTACTAACATCTTTGTGGGTACTAACTCTTTGAACCTCAACTTTTGACTAAAAGTGTAGGCATCATATTGATACTCGCTCCCAAACTCGCGAATACCCTATCTATGTTGACTCTATTTATACTGCAAGGAATGTAAAAATCCCCTGGATCCTCTTTATTTTGTACTGTGTTGGGGTTTTCTTCTACTTTGCACCCCTTAAGCTTCTTCTTCACCGATTCCATTAATGTGAGCCTTGTTTATAGGTGTTTCGTTATGTTCGCAACCTTATTTAACTCAAATCCTCATAATTCCTCGTTACCCTACTTGATATTGATTTCCGTTTTGCTAGAATAGGGTATGGTAATTTAGGTTAAGATTCCTTGATTGGCTTAATTCTGAGCTCACTTGGAAGGAATTCCACAATTAATTGTCATTTTCCTTTATCTTCATTCTTATTTGTATGATCAACTTCCTTTTCCTAGGGCTGAGAGATGGCCATCATCCTTTCCTTTGGGTTAGACTCAGTATTGCTTGGAAGGGTTCCTGAATTCCGAGTAGATATTGCTTCATCTAGTTGACCTAATTGGACCTCCAGATTATGTATTGAAGACCAATTGGACCAAGGCATTTTTATGCAAGAGCTCCTAAAAGACGTTTTTATGCAAGACAAACATATAGGAGACAATATTCTAATCATATAAGAGCTCCTAAAAGGCTACTCCAAATCAAATTACTCCCAAATTGCACAATCAAGATTGATTTCCACAAAGGTTTTGATAGTGTGAGCTAGGATTTCCTATGGACTTTGCTAATGGCTCACGAATTTCCAATGGTCTTTATAAAGTGGATTAAAGAGTGTATCTCAACCTCCTCCTTGTCTATTCTAATCAATGGTACTCCTACCACACTCTTTAAGATAGCAAGGGGACTTAGGCAGAGGGACCCCTTATCCCCCGATCTTTTCACCCTTTATATAGAGACTCTTAACTCCCTTATTAAGCATGAGGTGCTAAAAAACCCAAAATTTAGATACCATGTTAAATGAAAGAAGATCAAATTGACTAACCTTTGCTTTGCAAATGATCTACTTTTATTTTGCAGGGCCTCGACGGACTCTATACAAAGTTATATGGTAGCACTTATCAAATTCTGAAACTTCTCTAGGTTACAATTCAATCCAACAAAAATCCATTTCCTCCTGTCTAAAAAACCTACTGCTTTGGGCCCTCGCATATCTTAATCTACTGGAATGCTTTTTAAGAAATACCTCTTCTGTATCTTAGATTACCAATTTCTACTAAAAGACTCTCATATGCGGAATGCATCTCACTACTAAAGAAAATATAGAGAAGAATCAGTTCATGGGTTAATAAGTCTTTGTCATATGCAGGGAAGGTTTAACTCATCAAATCGTTGTTAAACTCCCTCTACATTTACTAGAGCTCTCACATCTTTCTCTCTCAAGTATCATCAAAACCATTGAAAGAATCCTCAAAAACTTATTATAGAACCACTCAAATGGTGTTAAAGGTTCAGCTAAAGTGAAATGGGCTGATATTTGTTTTCCTAAAGATGAAGGAGGGTAATCATAACTCCTAGCAAAACTACAAATTAAGCCCTAATCTTAAAAAGACTATGGTAGATCATTATGGATAAAAACTCTCTTTGGATGAAATGGTTGCACTCGTATTTTTTCAAGGAAAGAAGCCTATGAAGCATTAATGAATCAGTCTTATGCTCTCATTTTTCTCAACCAGATTATGAAATTAAGGGATAAAGTTCGAGAAAGGATCTTTTGTTAAATTGGGAATGGAAACTGAACTTATGTCTGGTATGGCAACTGGACTAGTTTAGGACCTCTCATACATCACTATGGCAATCTAAGCAGTCCTTAAGCTGCCTCACTCAAACTTAAACTCAACTCAATGATCATAGAGGGCACCTGGAACTTACCTCAAAACCTAAGGCATCTTCAACCATCATACCTTCCGCAACCTAAATCTTCAACCATCATACCTTCCGCAACCTAACTCTCTAGACACTTTCTACTGGCATACCTAATCCATCATAAACTCATAAACAAGGCCACAAGAGATCTCCAAAGATATAGGAAACAAAAGATGGAATGGAACATAGTTGTTTGGAGCAAGGTACTAACCCTAAGGGCTTCTTACATATTATGGTTAGCAATCCTAAATAGGCTTAATACTACTGATAGAATTCACTATCTGCAAATGGGCAGAACATGTCTATTGTGCAAGATCCATGGGGAAACAAGACATCATCTCTTCTTCACATGCCCTTATAACAAATATGTGTGGGAATCTATAGCCAATAGATGCCTATGGCTAAATATGGGGAATACTATCTCAAAGGTGATCCAAAAATTCACAAACCCTACAATTCCTCCAGATCCAAATAGACAGATCCAAGTTCTATCCCTAGGACTTTGTTTATATGGACTATAGATGTTTATATGGACTATGGAAGTAAAGAAACCTCAAACAGTTTGGCAGAACCAACTAGCCCAAAAAGAACCTCACATCTAAGATCCTCTATGAAATTAGAGAACTCATTCTACTTCGTAACCTCAATTAGACATACAACACAACCATCCCAAATTCATTGAATGTTTAACTAGAAGCTATGCTCGGAAGATAATCACATGCATGAAAGAGAAGCAAAAGACACACAGTACAATTAAAGCAACAATGAAGAAATTAAAGTACCTAACTGACTGATCCATTATCGAAACAACCACTATACTTCCACGAGACCCTCTCTATCTGACAAAATTCCAGGATGAGATAAGAACACCTTTTGAAGATGAAGAATCCATTTTTAGCCCTAATTCGAAACCTTCACGATACTCCGATTGTGAGGGGAAGATTTCTTTACCATATATAGCTATCAAACATAGCTAAAGTGTCTTACCTCCAGCTACTGAACGCCATCGTTTGT
>JANTNU010000234.1:5938070-5949491 GCA_024752395.1 Erythroxylum havanense
ATCTAGCAACAAAGATATGTAAAAATACAAGTTAGGGGACATGATTCCCACAGTATTTCGTTTCTGGATACAATGCAAGTAGCTTTATAGCCAAAAGATTGATATGCCTGCAATAAATGTGGAACAGATTCACAACATAATGTAGTAGTTCACTGGTACAAAGCAAATATCCCAACCCACCAAGGCGCCGTCGCTGGCATCACTGACTTTTGAAAATGGTTGCCCCGGTAGCACAAAACAATCAGTATACAATCATTGCTTTATACATGCAACAAAACTTGGAGGCGAACTGCACTCCTGAAACGGTCAACATGTGTGTCTTTTATGGATTGTAGCTGGTCAGAATATGTTTCTGCACATATAGTTCAGTACCTTGTACATGGAATCTGAGTTTAGCAACAGGTAATGATTTTCCTAATCCAATGAAAAAGCGCCCCCACAGTATCTGCATAGTTCATTATCAAATCATCGTGAATATTGAGAATGTGCTGTTAAATGTGATTTTCTGCTTTGTTTACATTTATGAATACCAAGATCATGGAATTGAAACTTTTTCATGATTAGTTCTTCAAAGTGGATGAAGAGAGCAAAAGTACATGTAAACATCTTGAAAATACTCAACAATGGCAGATGAGCATGTTTGAGGTCAAATTTCGTGATCTACCAACGCTATTAGATGATGTCAATCGCGATCATATCACAAACCCAAAATATAAAAATGATGAGAAAACATAAATTACCTGTTACTGAACTTTTCAACAGCATCAGCAGCATAAAGAAGTGTTTCGTTGGCTTTTTCCAGAACCATATAAAGCTCCTTCCCTCTTGTTGTACGAGCAATAACCCATGCATTATTCTTCGCTCTAATACATATTTCCATATCTTTCTCTTTACCCATGTTATCCAGCCTTGCTCTATTCTTTTCCAAATCTACCTCTTCTCTAAGCTTATTCATTGCAAGTAAAGATTCCTGCATCCGATTAACATGTCAAAAACCAGCAATAAGACATTGAATAAACAGAGAGGATTTGACACTCATAATGGCATAATTTTACATTATTTTTTTCAAGTGCAAGGCATAAAACCTGGGAACAATCTCACGAGAATGACATGGAAATTCAAGACTAGGCTACAAAAAGTTGCTAATAAATGAATACTGCCTACGCCTTAAACTGGGAACTCTTCTTCCATACATATAAATGCAGACATGCATGAACCTAATATATATACATGTATGCATGCATGTTTAGATATAAACATGTATATTTATATGCATATGAATGTACTTTTGCCGGTTGCACAAGAGTAGTTTTCAGTATAGCCGCCAATTTTTCATGAACTACAATAACAATGAAGAGCTAGACATGCAAAACTTTCAAAACTTATCATTCTAATTCATGTCTCTCAAACAAGATAGTCAATGTTGTACCAACCAAAAGTAAACAATATAAGATTCTCGGTGTTTAAGTGACCACTGATATCAAAATTTGAGTAGAATACAATTCAATTCAACAGAATTTTATAATGAAACTAAGTGAATTGAATAGCAACTGAAGTATCACATTTGATACAAATATTAAATGAGAAACTTCAACTGAATTCTTTTGTCTGATTGGATAATGGAATGCACATAATTGATATACAAAGTTAATTTCTCTTCATATATATTGCTAGAACTTTATATGGAGAATTTTGTTTGTTGGCTGCCCTTCAAATGAATTGAATTATTAATCAATCTCAGATATTCTTAATAGAATTTGCCAATACCTACATCAAACCCAAAGTTCAATGCAATTCACTAAGGTTCATCTCATAATTAAAGAGTGAAAAAGTATCAACCGGACTAAGGTCATCAAATTTTATTCATATAAAAAGCAAGCTCCTACTGTTTAGGATACACACAGTTGTTGACCTTGAAGGACCAACAACCCCAAGATCAACATTCTGATTATGTACCTAAAAATATGGAAACTTTTGTAGGGCTCCTTTTCAAGTATCCTTATGTAAATTAATTGTTATATTACTGCAAGTTAACAATATAGAAAGGCAAAAGAGTAGCATGCTAGTTTTAAACCCACCTATAAATTGCAACCAATATGATATTTCTGGTTACTTGATCCACTACGTCCAGATATTAGATTTGTTAACTTTGCTACCTCAGGGCCTTCAGCCACAAGAAGTATTCATCCACGACCATGTCAATATTGCTATAACTTGATGCAAGTACCATTAAAATTCATGCTTACTGGAATTTGGATCGACACAGCATTGTTGATATTCTCAGAGGTGAATGTTTACACAATGGCTTCATTAATGAAGAAAGATCATGTATAGAATTACCTTGGTTAGAGTTGTAACTTTTGCTGCTGGGGAAGCTCTGGATACATGTCTATCATCAACTAGTAAATAGCGATATCCACTTACATGATAAGCATTCTCCCCACCCCATCCTTTTGAGAGTTTCTCTTCAACTTTCAACATCTTGAGGGATGCCTACCAATTTGGCACAAAAGAAAAATCAGATCACATATATCAATGGACATATAAAAACAATATGTGACAACTTTGATCAGATAAAGCTGAGAACATAATGCACATAGTGGAAAGATGGGGCCCTTTAACATCAGTTTTCCTTTTATATGTAACCAACCACCTAGAAGGCCCAAGTCTGCCAACCACATGTAATGGTCAAGCAGATCATTTACAACATAAATTGTCAAGAATCTGCTCCTAACATAAACCGAAGCAAGCAATGAAAACTGGATAGCTTTGATGTACCATATAGTACACACCTAAAGTTGAACATGTTATCATGAAAGGGAACAGGTGAACCAATCAAATATCAGCTTTTGAAATTTTCAGGGACGAATAGATCATCACAATAAGTAGATTATTCCAATAAAAGCCATTAAAATAGATTATAAATTGAACCCTATTCAACAAAATGCTAAATAAAATCAACTCTTCTTAGTCCATCACAATAGAGATATTTCAAATTGACCAGTTGCTTTTGGTTACAAACAGGCATGTCTAGATTGTATTGCACTTGCACATAAAAGTTGCTAGATCAGCTTCAAATTCATTCAACAACTATCAAATATATCATCCAGAAATTCCTAATGCAACTGAAGAAGATGTAAGATATGAATCAGATTCGCATTATATGCATTTTCATGCTTACCTTTTCAGATATCACCTAGTAATCAAATATTCAAAAGCCATCTACCATACTTGCAAGCTATTTTTCTGGAAAACTCTATGTATACTACACCGAAGATAAATAAGTATCACCTCGTGAAAGAAGGGCATGACTACAAGAACTTCCCATTTACAAATAAAAAGGAAATTTTGGCATACTAGTACACATTGAAGAATGCAAAGAACAAAAACCAATCTTGTGATTAGGAACGAACATAGAGGTGGTTGTTACTACGTGGAGAAATATCACATAATAAGGAAGAGATTTGATAAAGTTGTTTCACTCTTGTTTTACAAGAACATTTAGAGTCCCACTTGATCCAGTTACCACAGAGAAGTTTCAAGGCTCTGATGGAAAGGAGAATTAATAGAAAACACAACTAGAACGATTCAAAAAAAGACTCAAATAGAAAATTAGAATAGAGGAGCAAGATGCAGACAATGAAATCACTGTAACAGCAATTCCATCTTTCTTCACATGCGAAAAAGTTGACTAAAGACATCCAAGTAGGTACTCCTAGAAAAAAAGTTAAGTAGATATTAGAAAATAATTATGTCAGGGTAAGCACTTACACTTTCAACAATTTGCTGCTTCACCTGGGAGACACCCTGCTCCCCATTCAGAAGGGATGAGACGGGCAACAGAAGGATCAAAGTAAGGCTTTTATATTGATAAGCACAGAGATACATTCTTTCCCCAGTCTGCTGAAGATAAATTGTTGGAGTGGCAGATATCAAGCTACCCATCTCTGAAATTTGAATATCAGTCCCAAGAAATCCATCTTTCCCTTTATGCCACCTATCATGCTGCAAGGGCCTTTCAACGTGATTGCTGTTACTTTGGCCAGGAGAAGCATCCCGAGAGTGATATTGCTGTTCTGAAACGGAGCCAGAATGGATCGAAGTTGATGTTGCAGTGGCATTAGATGCAGTACTTCCTCTCAGTAAAGAGGACCAGGAACTTACTCCAGAAGATAGAGCACGAGGAGTCAACCTTAGAACTGCATATGTAAACAAATTTACAGTATCCTCCTGACAAAAGCATTGGAATGGAAGTTAGAGCTTGACCCACAAATAAACTCACTAATTCAGGAAACATTTGAGAATTTAATCAAAATCAATGTCATTGACTTTTCATCAATCTCATCTAGAAATTGAGGAGGTAAGCAACTTCATGGTTAGAAAATCACTAATGTCAAGGATGAACTTTGGAGATGGAACCATACCGGAGAAAGTGTAGTGGACACAAGAAGGTCCTGAAACATAATCAATGAGTAACAAGATGCTGACCCCGCAGAATATTCTAACACCTTGACAAGTGACTGCCATAGAAAGATCATCATCAGTATCATAAATGAAAAAAAATTATAGTTTAGACTGTGAATTTAGGGGTGCCTAAAAAGAGAGTGGTGATGCAATGCAAACTTTCCACAAAACAAACGTTAAAGGTTTAGAATAATATGGAGGCTTTGTAAACTACGCTAATGGGTGGTAACTCAGTTTAATTGTTGAAGGTACAGTAATATGACCCAAAGCTCCCTCAATGTTCCCCATAACTGATCTGAATGAAGTTGTATAAAAACACATGAATATAGGAGAAAGCACTAACAGTGCGACTAACTCAAATTCAGAGTTCAGTAGTTTACAGTCAACTCTTTTCCACTTGGTGACTTTCTCCAATTTGATTGACTAGCTACAGACTTGAATTGAAAGCCCTATATGTTAAACTACATTTTGTTAGGTCAACTTAATTAGGTGGGTCCTATGAGTAAACTTGGATACATGAGCACTCTTTATCTTTGAGGAAATGCAAAAATACAAAAAAAAAAGAAAAGAAAAAGAAAACCTCTCTCACGTGTACTGGTATTTTTGGGGAAATCAACGAAAAGCTGCACTATTTCAGCTATATAAAATCCCAAAAGCATTTCCTTAGACAAACCTGAACTTCTATAGCAGCCTCCCTCCCAACAGTCAGCATCTGTACAGTTCCTCGCTCCATTAGGCAGTCACGAAATGATGGTAACTGGAGTTTCTTTGTGATAAGGAAAACTGTTGCAGAGATAAAGTTACACGTAAATACACCAACTTCAGACAATACTTTGGTAGCTCTAATCCAATGCAAACCATTTGAACAGCAACTTCAGCATACCCCAGCAGCAGTAATCCATTGAAGACCACTTTCGATATGCTGACAATTAGTGATTTATAATGACATATTTTGAAACAAAGGCAGAATATATTTATTTAGTATAACTAATGTATGTACTCAGTGGTAACTCTCACCATTTAGATAATCCATGATGAAAGAGTACAAATGGGTTCGGACAAGTCCTCCACTAGGTTCTTTCTCAATCATTGACCTTATAGATCCATGGAACATCATGAAAAGATTATGAACTTCTTTGAGAACCTTTTGCAATGCATCAACCCGCCAAATGGCTTCTGATGCTTTACTTTTCTCCACAATCTAAGCAAGGTTAAGCATTAATAAAGGATTTCATCCAATTCAGAAACAAAGCATACTTAATATCCTCTTTCAATACCAAAATCACATATTCACCGTCACATTAAACAGCATTGCTTATAAAGGGAACAGATAGCACACCATCACCATCCAGATATCTGGCTCTGCCTCATAAAAAATATGAGAGTGCCTCTCTGCTTCTATAACCTCACAGGCTGCCTCTGGAGAGAAAATCCTGCCAAAAAAAAAAATTCAAGTGTAACTTTAAGGCAAAATGAACTGATCAAACTATGTCAAAAAGGTCTGATCCTTGTGATAATTTGAGAACCTTTGAAAGAAATATACAATTGTAGAAATTTAAACACTATCTCAAGCAAATTTAACTAATGGCATACTGAAACTAAATAAAAGAAATTAAGCTCCCTGTCCTCAGCACCTCAGAAACACGATATGTTTGGACCAAACTTGATATGTACCTTGTAAATGTAATGAGTCCCTCGCTAAGCCCTATCACTGAAAGTTGAGTTGAGAAGGGCAAATCAGCAGGAAAAAAGAACAAAATCTTGTCCAGCTCCTGGCCTTCCTGTTGCCCTCTTTTCAAATCAAATACACAAAACTGCATGCCATCATTGGCAGCATTTACAGATGCCAAACCCATGACTTCTTTTAATTTGCAAATCTTCAGGGAAAACAAAACAGGAAACGGAATCAGCCAAAGGGGCATATTCTCGAAATTGAATGAAACTGAACTCAAGAACGAATGATAACATTAAGAGTGACAATCAGTTCAGGCTGTACTTGACAGTGGACACTACCTACCGATGGACTTTCTTAAAGGAAATCCTTAAGGAATATGCATCCCATTTTATTAACAGCGAACTCCACTACAGCTTACAGAACATAACCAAGATAACATTTCCTTCAAAATCAAACTCAATCTCAGATAATCTCGAACCCTTACCAGATGATAATGATAAACATGAACTTAAGAGTCTAAACAGCACAGCTAATCTTCAACCATATTAAACTGCTGCAATCAATAAGAACATAAGATTTCCATATCATCTTTTATTATTACTTACTTCTTGCGACGACTAGTTTACCCAGTTCGTAAATTCTAGTCCCAAAGTGGTCCGTACAATCGTAAATAAACAAAATTAACAAAACCCAATAGTGGAATCATCACTAAAGAAGAAAAGATAGATTGCAATTAACTAAATCTCCCAAAGAGATTTTTTCAAGAAGAAAAAAAATCAAAGATAGAACTTTCGGGCTAGAAGTTAACATTGAAAAGACTTAAGTCAATCCCAACTAGTCACTACAGATCATTAATGAAGTTTAATCAAACCAGAAATCAGAAGAAGTAGAAAAGAAGAAGAAGTATGATTAAAAACGGAAAATTTATTAACATTTACATGAAATTGAGGTGTTGCAAATGGTTACGAGAGAAGCAGAGCTTCGTGTAGGAAATATGGTATGAGAAGCTAGTCTACGAGTTCTTTTCGGCTTGATGCAATTGGGAATGTTAGTTACAGCTACTTCGTTCATAAGGGCTCTACTCGCACTTGGTTGCTTTGGGCTAGACCTGACAATGAGCTGCAACGGCTCGACCCAAACTCGCTTTTTGTCCAAATTGATCCGATCTTCAAAATTTATTTATCAGGACTAAGTTTAAGCCTAATAAACCTTTTAAAACCCAACCCAACTGACTACTAATTCCCTGAACTCTTCAAGCCGCCGTAGTTAGGCATAACTCCCGCTCATGGACGGAGCCATGCCCACATAAACCCAGTGGAGGCGCACTGAGTTCTTAGCTGTTTTCATTAATTTGGATCGAGCGATGGAGAAATTTTAAATTTTACTGAAAGAAGTTATGGGCGAAGGAATTAATCTCTACGATTAATCGTTTCATAACACTGTAAGAGTCTTCATCCTTGAACCATTGTGGTTCACACAACGCGATTTGAGTTTGGTTTCAGGCGGAGAAAAGAAACATACAATACAAAACAGTCACTGATTCATTGTCCATCTTTCTAGTCGACCATGAACGCCCCCATCATTGGTGAGAGCCTGTCTTTTCTTCTTTTTCTGTTCTTTTATTGAAATTGAATTATGCGTCTGTTTGTATGAAGAATAGGGCAATGTTTGTTGATTTGAATGCTTGTTCCTTTGCTTTTTTGGGTAAAAAAAAGATCCATTGCAAGGGGATTTTCCAGAGGTGATAGAGGAGTATTTGGAGCATGGGATAATGAAATGCATAGCTTTCAATCGCCGTGGTACTCTTCTTGCTGGTTCGTATTTTCACTCCCTCCCTCTCTCTTTTGCCATTTATAATGATACTCATCAAATTGACGTTGATGCATCTCTTGTTGTGCCATTGATGAACTCGTTGAATCTAGTTTAGCGTAGGTTTTATTTAACTCTTTCTATGTACACATCAAGAGGTTAACTTTCTTATTCTGTTTTGGTCGCAAGACCTTGGTTTTTTGTGTTGTTGATGTTTATCGAACATGTAAGTTATTCGTTTTCTTGATGTCTTTTTTATACCTGTTCTCATGTATCTTTTATTATGAAGGTTTAATTGCCGGTTTTACTTCAAATTGTAAATTTTATCATATTAGCAACGTGAAGAGGCATTGCCATCCACTCTAATTATGGTACATTTGTTCAGCTGGGTGCTCTGATGGCAGTTGCATCATCTGGGATTTTGAGACCAGGGGAATTGCCAAGGAGCTTCGAGATAAAGAGAGTGTTGCTGCCATTACAAGTGTGTGTTGGTCAAATTGCGGGCATCACATTCTGATGTCTGCTGCAGACAAGTCATTGTGTCTTTGGCATGTTCTTAATGGACAGAAAATTGGACGCATAGTTTTACAGCAAACCCCATTACTAGCTCGTCTACACCCTCATTCCTCTACACCATCTCTCTGCTTGGCGTGCCCACTTTCATCTGCTCCCCTCATTGTGGATTTAAACACAGGAAGCTCTACAATTCTTCCTGTTGCAGTATCTGACATGGCAAATGGACACACTCCTACTTCACGCAATAAATCCTCAGATGGTACTCCAAGTTTCAGTCCCACTGCTGCTTGCTTTAACAAGTACGGGGATCTGATTTATGTTGGAAATTCAAAGGGTGAAATACTTATAGTAGACTACAAAACCATGCACGTGCATGCCATGGTCCCCATTTCTGGTGGTGCTGTTATAAAAAACATAGTGTTTAGTAGAGATGGACAATATCTTCTCACAAATTCAAATGACCGGACAATCAGGATTTATGATAATCTTCTACCTCTAAAAGGTGGACCTTCTATCCTAGAGGATCTAAAGAACAACGTCAATGAGCTTGACGGTGTTGAGAAAATGAAAGCTGTTGGAGCAAAGTGCTTGGCACTTTTCCGGGAGTTTCAAGATTCCATAACAAAGGTTCATTGGAAAGCACCTTGCTTCAGTGGTGACGGGGAGTGGGTGGTCGGTGGTTCTGCAAGTAAAGGAGAGCATAAGATCTACATATGGGACAGAGTTGGGCATCTTGTGAAAATTCTTGAAGGTCCAAAAGAAGCGTTGATTGATTTAGCATGGCATCCTGTTCACCCTATTGTCGTATCTGTTTCCTTAACTGGGTTGGTTTACATTTGGGCCAAGGATTATACTGAGAACTGGAGCGCCTTTGCACCAGACTTCAAGGAGTTGGAGGAAAATGAAGAGTATGTGGAACGGGAAGATGAATTTGATTTGATACCTGAAACTGATAAGGTAAAAATGTAATTGACTAGTTTCGGAATGCATATCCTCATATGAGTAGATACTTATTGTGCATATTTATTATACATATCTGGCAGGTCAAGATATCAATATAAAAGATAATCAATTATTAAAAGATGCCTACGAATCACTTGATGTTTCAAATTTGTAAATATGCCTTGCAGGTCAAAGAATCTGATGTTAATCAAGATGATGAAGTAGACATCCTTACCATTGAGGAAAATGCTTTCAGTGAGTCAGATATGTCACAGGAAGAGCTGGGTTTCTTGCCTGCCATTCCTTCTCCTGATGCTCCTGACCAGCAAGAGAAGTATGGGGGAAGTTTCTCGAAGTTGATGGACTCCAATTCTGGATCACCTCTGTCAGAAGAGGGTGCACAGAATGGACAAGCAACAAACCACGAATTGAGTCCACTTGAAGGTATGTAATGCATTCTTTTTTTTAGAGGCTTGAAGTGAATTTGTTTCTTGTTTAAAATGGTCAATCTGCAAATTCTTGTTATCAAAAGCTCAAAACATATCCAGTATCTCCTCCAAGTCTCACTGCAGAAGTCAATCCCGATCTGACCCTACCATCATTGCATCAGTTGATCGTTAGTATCTTCATGAAAGTGTCAAAATAATCTGTAAGCTAATGTGCAAAACCAAATTAGAAAGAAATTAAGAAGAAAAGGCGAGAATCAATCATATTAAACAGGAGTAAGTAGATAGATTATAGAACCAATCAAATTGCGTTAAATTGATCCCTGATCACATTGAATCAAACTTTGACCAGAGATGCTTCTTTTCTGAGTTAGTGAATTACCAGTTAGCCTTTTGCATAACTGCACATGTCTCTGTTCATACTTTAAAGTAGCTTTCCTTGTCTGCTAGTTATTTTTTTAAAGGGTATCACTGACTCTGATGCCTACAGATGACACCGGGGGCACACGCTTGAAGAGAAAGCGGAAACCATCAGAAAAAGGGTTGGAGTTGCAGAAGGGGTTGGAGTTGCAAGCAGAGAAAGTGAAGAAGCCACTGAAACCATTAAAATCTTCGGTTAAAATGTCAAAAACAAAAAGCAAATCTGTTGTTAATCGAGATACGAGTAATGGTGTACATGGTGATGAAATCTCAGATGACTAGTCTTGAAGTTTAACACTTAATTCTTTAGCTGCAAAATGCATTCAGCAGAACTAATTAATCTAACACCAGTGGTAGTTCTAATTATTTGTGGTTGGTCTTCTGTTGGTAGTTGTCTAACGCACCGATTATGTATGTTAGTGTAGATTCTTCTTGAGACTGTACCTTCAAGCAAACAAAAGCATCTGGCATTCCTGACCGCCCCATGTATATAATAAAATACTATAAAGTGCAAAATTATATTAAGTTATTTTAATCAATAAAAGATATTCATCAATACTATAATGCTTCAAAATATAATAGTAGTATCATTTACAAAAAGAAAGATAAATCAAATAACACTAATATAATCATTTCAAATTTGTCTAGCAATTTTATCTCGCTTCTAAGATGTATTCGATATTATGTTAAAGTAATATTATACTATAATTAAGACCTTAAATCTTTATTTTTACTTTCCTTAATTTACGGTTCATTTTTAATATAATTGTTAAATAATTCATCATTTTGTTCGTGCATGCTAATATAATTATGTATAACACAACAAGCAATAATGCTTTATTTTTCTTTTTTATTTTATGACTCAATATCTTTGAAAGTATAAAGAATCTTTCTTTTAGAGCATCAAAATATCTTTCAATAATACTTCTTAACAAAAAATATTTGTACTTAAACAATTCCTGTGAATCTTGATGTCTTGATCTTCTTTTATAATCTTATAAATGATAAATATCATCTTGATACGGTGAAAGAAATTCAAGCATGTTAGTGTAACTCGAATGAACTAAACAAAACTTACGTAATAATAAAAAGAACACAATATTAACAAAAAAAATAGTAAAAATTAATCATATTTATTGTGTTTATTTA
>JANTNU010000234.1:6151408-6161443 GCA_024752395.1 Erythroxylum havanense
TTGTGCATACCCTTGTGACAAGACTTGTCATGATGTATCTTACGTTTGAAAATTCGATTAATCTCTGTGCATTATTTAGTTCCTAGTTCCTCGTCGATCTTAAACCTTCCTTTTCATTTATCACTTCAATTAAGCTTTTTTAGTACTAAAATAAGGGCTTGATAAGTCCAGAGATAGGTTGATAATTTGGATTAAGTCTGACTTGAATCAGTCGAATTTTGAGTTAGTCTCAAACTTAAAAAGTCGTATAAGTTCACTCAAATCAACCTAATCATTATCACTAGTCATATAAGGCTCAAACTAATTCTTTGTATATCAAATCAATATCATTATTATTATCACAAGAATTAAGGTTGAATGTTGCCTCATCATTATTTATAACGGTGAAGCACATATGAGTTATCTCTTTTTTGTGATGCTCGTGTTCGATTTTACTTGTGTCATTCCAAGTTGATGATTTAAGTATTTTCTTTTTGTCCTTTTCTTTTTTTTATAGTTTCTCTCGTACTTCTTATTATCTATGAGTAAAAGACATTGTCAATTTATATGCCTAGGTTTTCTACATTCAAAGCAAATAATGTTAAGAAGATTTATGTTTAAATCACTTTTACCTTCCTTAAAATCCTTTCTTTAAGAGAATTTCTTTTTTAAGAACTTTTTTGAATTTTCTATTAAGTCAATGTCATTCTTCTTCACTTTCACTAGTTGATGCATCTTTCTCTTCATTTGAGGCTTTAAATGCTAAATTTTTTTTCCTTGGAAGCATCATTGCTTCTTATGTCTCTTAAAGCTTCATTTTGTTTGTAATTAAGGATCTAACAACTTCCTCCAATAGTAGTGTTATTAGATTTTTAGCTTCTTGTAAAGTCGTCACTTTAGCTTGTCATATTTTTGGAGGTGACCTAAGCAACTTTTTAACTATTTCAGCATTAGTATAAGTCTTTTCAAGATCTTTGAGGGCCTTAATGTTATTAATGAATCTAGTATACATGTTAGATATGCTTTCATCATGTTTCATTTGAAACAATGTAGCTTGATGTGTTAGCCTGCTTATTTTGCTCTCCTTGACTTGATTAATTCCCTCATGTGTAATTTCTAATGTACATTAAATTTCATGAGTTAACTTGCACATAAAGACCTTATTAAATTTATTTCTTCCTAATGCATAAAAAAGGATATGTATGACCCTACTATTCATAAAACTAATCTCTTGAGGGTCTCATTTTTTCTTTAATTTGGATCTTTTTGTTATCTATAATTTTTTATATGAGTAAAGAGACACTATTTCCCATAAGTCTAAACTTTTGGTAATTAAAAAGAACCTCATCCTAGTTTTCCCATAAGTCTTCTAATGTTTTATGCCTCTTGGTTGAATGATGATAGTAAGGCTCCTAAATATGTCAATAGGATTTCGTTATAAATATTAACCTAGTAGACCTGCTTTGATATCATTCGTTAGTCCCAAATGACTTCCAAGAGAAGATGAGTTAAATTAGGTTTTTGAAAAATTCAACTTTTCTAACCAATGTACTCAATTAACAACAATAAATGTAAATGAGGGTGAGGAAATTGCCTAATGTATATCAATTAAACAATTGGAAAATAATTTAAAGAAGATAGGCAGAGAGTATGTAAATCAATTTATATTGATTTAAAAAATAATTCTTGCCTACATCTACTTCTAAAACTCTTCTTAGAATTTTACTATAATTATTTTTTCAAGATGAAGAATCACTTTTATACAATCTTTCTCAGTAAAGGGAATCTTTTTACAATTTTCTACTAAAGTGAAGAGGAACCTTAATCTTAGTTGGATCACCCCCTAAATACAATAATATATTCCCTAAATAAAATATTACAAATCAATGTTCCTTACTTTATCACTTAGTAACTATAGAATGGCTAGTTCACATATATATGAGACAATGATGCTCAAATCATTGAAAAACACTTTAACTTATATGTACATAACATTCAAAACTTTATTAATGTTAAATTAATAAAAAATACTTATTTATAGTATTTTGTAATCCTTTCTAGTCATTGGAGCCAAGAATTAATCGTTACAACGACTATATGTAAAATTCAGGTTAACCAGTATGCATCAAAGGCACCAAATTCACTAGCTGTTGGAACATTGGTCAACTGGTAAGCATATTAGTCGATCAATATTATAGCAAACTCATGATATATCAAATTTAATACCTTTAACCTAAATTGGTCAAAACTATAAATTGGTCAAAACAAACCTATATAAATTGACCAATCACCCTAAAAATATAAAATTCAACAACTTCAAATGCTTAAAACCAATTTGTTTAATCTAATTATGATTTAAATACTTCCCAAATTTTTCCCAAAAGAGTCTTTGAAAAATTAAGACTTTTTATATTAAAATCAAAACCTTCAATAACTCTTGATGAATGTAAAGACTTATGCATTGAAGAAAAATGAAAAAATTTATAGATAGTGAATCTTTTAGAGCATCAAAATAACAAAATGAAATGAATGACCTTAATATATCTTGGTTTTATTTTATTTTTGGTTTAATATTTATTTTTTCATTTTAATTGTTGAAAACTTCAACTACTTTATCAACTTCATAATCTATCTTCTTGAATTTATAACTTCAATTTGTTCTTATACTACTTTTCATCAAAATAATAAACTCATTAGTAATAAGTATATTTTGTTATCATCAAGATGTTGATTGGAACCTCCTTTGCTTTAACAATCTCTCCTTTTTTTAATGATAATAAAACACTTATGATATTAAATAAAAATAATAAAATTAAACATATAAATAAATATCAAGAAAGTGATTATCTCCCTATTAATTCATGCATAAAATATAATTCAATATCAATAATATAATTTAATATTAATAACAAAAGAGATATTTAATATCAAGAAATATCCACACATGTAGATATCATAAATTTACTTAAGGATGTCATATAAGATGCTAGAAATACAAAAGGAGAAAAAAGATCACCTCCCTCTAAATTTCATCATTCCCCCTTAAATGTTATCACTCCTCATAAATCTAATATCACCATTCTTTCTCCCCTTTTTGGAATAAAAAAATAAATCGTTATCTAAAAATGCAAAATGTAAAGTGTCATGCTTCAAACTAACTTGATAGAAATAATCAAAATGTATTTGATTAAGAATAATAAACTTTCTCGCTAAAAAGTGTTATTGAAATTTAATGAATCAAAACAAAAGATCAATCTTGATAGTAACATCCCCTAATTATGTTTAATTTGAAATTGAGTTAATTGTCAAGAAAGCCCAAACTCTCGTCAATTTTTCAATTATAGCCCAAATTTTAAAAAGTAACAATAATATGCCCAAATTTTCAATTTTTTTAATTCTAGCTCAAATTTTAAAAAGTGACAATAAAATGTTTAAACTTTCAATTTTTTTTAATTCTAACTCAAGGTTATCTGTTGTTCTCCCGATGCCCTCAGTCGTTTATTTTTTATTTATTCTTTTGACGCTTTAAACTACTCTTGCATTATAACGTATTGTATCAGTAGGATTATCGAGGTTGTGTAATCTAATTTAAGTCATTTTTAACTTAACAGAAATACTAACTTCAGGCTAAAATTGAAAAAAAAAATTAAAGCTTGAGTATTTTATTGCTACTTTTTTAATTTAAGGTTAGAATTGAAAAAAATTGAAAGTTTAACCATTTTATTGTTATTTTTTTAAAATTCGGGCTATAATTGAAAATTTGACCAAATTTTGGAATTTTTATGTAGTTAACCCTTTGAAATTTTCTAATTTCAGTATTATGCCTAAGTTAAATTTTCAATTAAAGTATCAAAGGCAAGTTTTGGCAAAATTAGGGGTTAAAATTGTAACAAAAAATAGCATAAATGTAATATTTAATAATCAATTTCATTAAAAAATGTATAATTTATAAAGCCCCAAAATTTCAAAATACAAACATGAAAAAGTTCCCAAAATACCAAAATTGAATAAATTTAAGATGCATCAATATAATTGAAAGGGGAACAGCCTTAACTCTTTTTATACTTTAAATACGAAGGCATCAATTTGAAAAGATAGCTTTTAATGAAGAAAATATTGAAAATGCCCAAATTTGAAACCTAAAAATATATTTTTTTAATTTGATGCAATTTAAAAATGAGGGATGATGTTTTTCAAGGAAAAGAGTGAATTGTTTAGGGGTTTGGAAGATACAAAATAAATGAGATGAAAAATAGAAGAAAAGAGGATAAATAATGCCTCAATCCCGAAGATTAATCAACCATACAGCTACACTAGTCAACCATTATGTGTGATCATTCATACCTATTAACCAAATATAAAAAAACTCATTGGAATAAAAGTCTCTAAAAGGAAAAACTATATTTGTCGACCAATGAAATATATTGGTCAACTAATAAAGATTGGTGGTTGATTAGTATATGCAACCAAACTCAGAACAAACTTACTAAAAAAAAGATTTTTTTGGCTGAATTGATATTGGCCAATCACAAGAGGACTAAAAAAGATTGGTGGTTGATTAGTATATGCAACCAAACTCAGAACAAACTTACTAAAAAAAATATTTTTTTTTGGGTGAAGTGATATTGGTCAATCACAAGAGGACATTGGTTGACCAGTGTGTTTAAGTGGTTGCCTAGATTAACAACATAATAACTAGCAAACTCTGTAGAAAAAAAGGGTGAATTTTAATGATGTTAGCTGACTATATTAAGATATTGGTCAACCAGTTATGTAGATAACTTAAGAAACCATATTTAAAACTTAAATTAAAGCATTAGAACACTTAAACTATTGGTAATATCAATCAAGAATGATCAAACATTAAAAAAAAAGACTTTAAGCATATAAAATCATGGCTAATTTTTTCTTAATATCATCATTTATTAGTTTATACAAAATATATCCCAATTGGTCTAAATATCAACAAGTTTTAAATCAGCAGTCTTGCATATAATATCCCAATTTATGTCCATAATATACCAAAGAAACATTTGACCTAACATTCATCATTAGGAATTTATACTCTTATTAAAAATAAGTGCAAGAAGTTAGATAATTCTAAAACATGAACTGATAATTATCTCTTTTTTAGCATTACCTATGAATTTGTTTGAATGATGATTCTTCTTGAATTCTTAGTACATTAGTGGCATTTCATCCTTCTCATCTTTCTCTCTTGAGTCAACAATTTGAAAAGTCTTAATACTTAATTTTAAGAGTTAAATTCTATACATTGAAAGGTTTGATTCATTAAGATTAATATATATATACTCCAAAATAATACTCAATTTAATAACTACAAATTATTTGCTCTTTTAAAACTTACAAAACAAGATAACCAATGTGTTTAAGAACCCAAATAAACTTGATTACTTGGTTGTTAGATTCCTTTTCTTCTTTTCAACCTTTAAGGATTTGCTTTCCATCTTTTGTCTGATAAGGAAAAAATCTATCCATATGTCTAAACTTACTACAAAAAATGACATACCATATTATATGAGTAATGATAATGTATAAATTCATTAATTGGAATTATATATGTGTATGCATAATGAGAAAGTTTTCTTTGGACATTAAATGTGTTGAATCGTCTCCTAGGATGGTGAAATGTCCTACAACGATTATGATGCTACAATGAATGAAAGCTTGAGGTATGCTTCTTTGAGACATAAAAGGGTGTGAGTGGGTTCACAGTTAACATAGAAGTTGCACCTAGGTTGTAAACCATATATAAAGGCATGATGTTTTCTTTTAGGATTAGTTTTAGTGTATGTGGAATGTGCATGCATATGCTTGGATGTCGATGCTCCATATTCATTTATCACATTAGACAACATTTCTTTATAATGCAACTCTTTTCTCTTGATAATGTGGTTTCAGAAGTGTCTTCACTTCCATGGTTTTATCATATTCTATGCCTATTATCAGAATTCCTTTGAGCTCCTAGCATGCTTTTAGTTTTTCATTCCTTTTAGTAAGCTTGGGCAATGAGTCTCTAAGGGAATCAATCTCCTTTTTCAATGTTTTTTTCTCACGCCTTAATGTATCTAAATTGTGATTGTCATCAATGATCACATCTTTGGATGTTTTAGTATTATACATTTCACTTTTCATTTTTTTCATTCTCACTAATAAATATATTTAGGTTCTTTAGAGTCTCTTTGAGTTTTGAGGATAGTTTTTTTTCTTTTTATGCTAATGATTTCAAAGCTATTAACTAATTCATTATATGTTAAATCAACATCACTATCATTATCACAAGAATTAGGGTTAGATGTTACCTCATCATTATCCATAGCGGCAAAGCATATATAGGCTGTCTCTTCTTCTGAATGCTCACTTTTGGATTCACATGTGTCAGCTCAAGTTGATGTTTTAAGTGCTTTCTTTTTGTACTTCTTTTCCTTTGATGTTTTAAATGCTTTCTTTTCCTTTAAGTGCTTTTCTTTTTGATGTTTTCCTTTGATGTTTTAAGTGTTTTAAGTGCTTTCTTTTTATAGGTTGATGAAAAAAATTGTCTGTGAGATGTAACATGAACAGTAGCTTCACTGTTAATTATCCAACTTGTTTCTTGCCACACCAAGTTGATTATCTCTGTATCAATAACAAGGTTGAATACATCAACAATGTTACTTTATTCATCGTCACTACTTTCGTCTTTCTACACATCTTTACCTTTTCCTTCTTCAACTTTCGACAAAATTTCATGATGTGACCTTTCTTCTTACAATAATGACATTTCATATTTGCATATCTATTTGACTTTTCTTTGATTTTGTTTCTAGACTTTGGACCTCTAGATTAACTTCTTCCTCTATTTTCTATAAGCAGAACATCTGAATGTAATAAAGAGGTTGCATACTGTGATTTACGTCTCATCTCTTCATTTAGTATACTGTTGTTAACAGACTTCATATTTACTACATCATTTGGTGCAGTATTTGTCAAAGACACCTTCAAAATATCCTAAGACTCTGGTAATGAAGCTAGCATCATTAGAGCAATCACTCCATTGTCAAACTTTATGCCTATCTTTAATAACTGATCAACCATCCCTTCCATACTGTTTAAATGATCAGCTACAGAAGTATCGTCCTCGTATTTTACCTACATCAATTTTGCCAAATAAAATAATTTGTTGTTGTCGTCTTTGAAGCATACAACTGCTCCGACTTATTCCACAGCATTCTTGCATGAATCTCATTACAAATGTGATTATACACATTATCATCGACAAGCTGTCGAATATAACCACACGCTCGTTCATGCTCAAACTCCTAATCTTCGTTGGATATCTCCTCCGGTTTAGTTGTCGAAAATACTGGCAAATGCATCTTTGTAATCATCAAGAGATCCTTCATCTTGGTTCGCCATATATGGTAGTTAATATCGTTTAGATTGATCATTTTGTTCGTCTTTACCTCCATTTACCAAATTAAGACAAATTTGAGAAAATCGAACTCAAAGATGAAACCAGGGCGTCAAAATTTGGTAGAAAAGATATCTTTTAAATTTTCACCACAAAACCCGGTAAATAGTAACTTATGAATAGTGCTCACCAAAATAGTGTTATCGAACTCCACTGAAATAGTACTACGGGACCGGTAAACAGTAACTTATGAATAGTATCACAAATAGTACCGCGGGGCTTAGTTACTATTACTACAGTGTCGTCACCTTGCAAATTTATTAAAACAAGTTTAGAGTACTATTCATCACTTTTGCCATTTTATAACAACTTTTCAAACGGATCACGTCAAAAAATTCGTTGTAATTTTGTCTTCCCAATGGTGCGCTTCTTTTCAAAAAAATACCTTCAATGAAAATACAGCTCTGATATCACTTGTTGGACGCAGCGGGTGTATATTTTGAAAAGAAAAAATAAAATGAGCAAAATGGACACAAAATATTTAATATAGTTCACTAAAGGTGTTCAAAAAAACCTGCGAACCTGTGAACTGAACTTGAACCGCATGAATCGAACCTGTAAATAAGGTTAACCGAACCTGAAAAATCAAGTTCGTGGTTCAGATTCAGGTTTCTAACTTACAGTTTTAGGTTAACTGAATCGAACCTGATTTATAGGTTTAGATTTAAACCTGAACTTAAAACATTCAAAAAAAACATATCATATATTTAGATATAATTTAAGAGAATAATAATAATAACAATAAATTCATCAGTATTTACTATATTAATTCTTGAGTAAAAAAAGAAGAAAAGGAAAAAAAACTACTTTAATTTTAGGTTATTAAACGTTAATCTTAAACATTTCTATTATAAGTAACAACTAATGCATAACACTCAATACTTCTACTTTAAATAGTAATTAATATGTGTCAATATTATTGATCGAAGTATTAAACTATTAGTAGAAAATTTCATTGACTAAAATAATATAATCATCTAGAGATTAATTAAAGAAATTAATAAGTGTAAAACATATTTATTAAGAAATCCCACAATTTTAGTTTTTTAAGGCACATATATTAGCTTAGATATTTATGAGTTATTATAAACATTAAACAAGCAAATAATATTGATTCTTAAAAATATATAATATAGTTGCTAATAAATAATAAGCATATAATAATATTATTTTGTACAAATATAAACATAGTTTTATTTATTAGAAAGGAATGAAAAATGAGCTGATTTAGTAATAGACTATAGAATTGTATTTATTTATAAGATTGCTTTTTATATAATATAATATTTGAAGTTTTAATTATGATATTAATTGCATTCTCTACACTAAGTTGCAATAAGAAAAAGGTACGTTTTGTGTTTATTAGTTTATTATTATTTGTTATTTTAACATGATAAAATAAGATTTAATGATGTTAAAAAAATAATTATTTTTTTTAGTCAATGAGGTCTAGTAGAGCGATTCGTTCCCGCATTGATTCATAGTAATAAGAAGCCATATTGTAGTATTTGATAAAAGATCAATTATGATTCAAGTGATCTTAGCTACAAATTTACAAGGTTTATATTAAGACCGTTGGATTGAATTACCTTTTTTTAGAAGAACTAAATTTACAAGTGATTTTAGCAATTTTATCAATTATTCATATAAAAACAAACTACATTGTTATATCAATGATTCATATAAGAACAAACTACGTTGCTATTCTCAATTTAAATATAAAAATGATTTTTATTCATTATATTAACAAAAATTGAACACAAAATCTTATGTAAGGTTTTTATGGTAATGTCTCGCTTCTTAGTAAACTTTCAATAGAGCTTATTATTTTTTATAATTTTTTGTCATATATATTGATATGAATAGGTTCTGGTTACCCTAAGAACTGAACCTGAAAATAGATTAACCGATCCTATAAGTTCTTTAGGTTCAAGTTCAGGTTCATGAAATTACCGAATCTGATATTTAGGTTCAGGTTCAGGTTATTTATGAATGGATCAGGATACCCTACCATGAACACACACCCCTATAGTTCACCCTTAATTTTGGGCTACATCTACGAACAAAAATCAGAATAATTTTTCCACTATTACAAATAGTAGGTATACAAAGATAAAACCAAAATAGTGACTCATAAAGTGTTTCTCAATCTAAAAATATTAACCTCACTATTTTGTCACTCACCAACCCTTTAGCAATATATTTCCTAACTTCATAGCAGTTGTTTTGTTCTGGTTTTCCTTCTGTATATTTTGTTGTGATTTTTGATGAAGTAAGGAGTGTCTTATATAAGCACTCCACCACATAGCAGCTGTCTTTTTTCTTATTTTTAACTAATGTAGAATGTGGCACCGAATTTGGTGCCGCAATTGTGGAATATGGCGTCCCTCCATGTGAGAAGGACCCATATCCAACAGAAACCTGTAGCAGGACATTTCAAAGCATTGAATTCAAATGTTCAATTATGGATAATAATATGAGTCAAACATGTAACTCATAGATTCTATTAGGTAGGGAAAGATCAATTATCAAGATATTAGAGATAATCAAGACTATGATAATAAAACAAGATTCATAGTGAAGGA
>JANTNU010000234.1:6278655-6289938 GCA_024752395.1 Erythroxylum havanense
GAACTGTTCTGGTAGTGCGCCTTTATCGTGGGATATGTGTCGGGAGTCCCGATGTGTACCCTACGGTGAGGGGGCGCTACATCGGTTGTACACAAATCCAAGCTTGAACCGTTCAATAAAGGAAGACAAGTCATCAAAACCAGGAAGAAAAGCAACTTCAGTTAATGATGGAACATGAGTTAGAAAGAAAAATTAATTTTCAAAGAAAACAACATTGTGAGAAACTCGGGGCTTGTTGTAACTAGGATCATAACAAACAAAACCTTTACGGCTAGAACTGTATCCCATAAATGCACATTTAATAGATTAAGCAGAAAGTTTGACGTTCATGAGGAGGCAAATGAACAGAACACACACAACCAAATGTATACATATGTCGATAGTCAGGATATTGATGATTAAGACAATAATAAGAAGAATCAAGATGTAGAGTTTTAGAAGGCAATCTGTTAATGAGATAAATGATTGTAGATAAAGCTTCGACCCAAAAAGTAGGTAGAACTAAAGATTCAAGTAACAAAGTTCGGGCTACTTCTAAGAGATAACGATTCTTCCGTTCCACCAAACCATTTTATTGAGGTGTACACAGACAAGAACGTTGTAAGAGAACACCTTTTTTATTAAAAAATTCATGAAAGGCATTAGACATGTACTCTCCACCAGAATTTGATCTAAAAACTTTGATATCAACAGAAAATTGAGTTTTAACGTATTAGAGGCAAGTCTTAAAACTCGAAAAAAAAAACCTCAATTTTAGAACAAAGAAAATAAATCCAAGTGAATTGACTATAATCATCAATAAATGTCACAAAATATTTATAATATTCATAAGAAATAACAGACGAAATTCCCCATACATCACTATGAATAATATCAAAGCATTTTTCGCCACAACTAGTAGTAAATGAAAAGGGAAGTATTTTACCCTTTCCTAATTTACAAGTTGAACAATCAAAGGAAAGACGAGAAGAACACAATTGATCAGTATTACCCAATAGCCCAGAGTTTAACAAATAAGAAAAAATAGTAGAATTAGGATGGCCTAAACATTTATAACAAATCTCAGTCTTATTAAATATATTAGAGCAAGTTAAAATAACATTATTTGGAAAAGAAACATGTAATGGAAACAAATGTCCTATTTTAGGCCCCTTTGTTATTACTTGACCCGACACCTAATCCTACACAGAACAACCATCACAAGAATAACATATATTATAATTATTTTCCACTAGTTGTCCAATAGAAAAGAGATTATTAGAAAGTCTAAGTGATATAAAGGTATTGTCGAAAACTGAAGGAATATCTCTAACAACAATAATAAGTAGAGTATTTCCATTAGCAACTTGAATATATTTCAAACCAAGATTGGACAAACATTTTTTAGCAAATTAGCTGAACTAGTCATATGATTTGATGTTGCTGAATCAAGCAGCCAACTTGTAGAGGATGGATTATCCTTACCTTGAATCCTTAAAGCAAAAAAAACATAAGTAATAATTTGTTGAACCATTGCAGGAGTAAGGACTGGTGGTTCAACATTTTGATTGGTTGCTATTGTAGGTGAAGCAGCTGTAAAGGCTTGAAAAACAATTTGTTGTCGATTTTGAACTGTTGGTTCAACATTTTGACTGATTGTTGATGTAGGCAAAGCAGTTGTAGTAGCTTGAAAAACAATGTGTTGGCAATTTTGAGGACAAATTTTTGATGATGTGTCCTGATTTTTTTGTAGTAATTGCAAAATTTCTAGGTACAATTTTCAGCTATATGACCATAATTCTTACAACTAAAACATTAAACCTTGCTCATGTATCTATCTTTACCTCTTGTGTGAGCCACAAAAGCCATTGGTGTTGTAGTAAACTTCTCATGTTCAAGATGAGCTTGTTTGAAAAGATGTTCTTTACAAATTAATTCACCAAAGCACTCATCCAAGGTAGAAGGAGGGCGACGAATCATTAGATTAGAACGAGCATGCTCAAAATCTGATCTCAACTTCATTAGGAATTGATCACGCTCACTAATTTTATGAACAACCAACATATTAGAGAGAGAATCTTGGGATACAGTAGCACAAACAGTGTTAGAAATTTTAGTCCATAAATTCTGAAAACCAGAAAAATACTCGAGTAGACTGACTTCCCTAAGTATAATTTTCAATCTCGCACTCCAATTAATAATTTTCAATCTCGCACTCCAATTAAAATCTTCTATCTAAATTCCTTTGATAATAAACATTTTTTAAGATATTCCCACATAGCTTTAGTAATTTTGTATAAGTGCAAATTAAGGACAATTTGAGAACCACAAGAACCTATAATCCAAGACATCAATCCCATCAATGTGTCCCCGTAACTCCTTCCCAGTAACATATGGTTGGAATTGAAATTCCTTTGTTGCATAATTCTTTCCAATAAACTTGACACAAAATTTATAGTCAGATTTGCCACTAGCCATTTCAAAAAAAACAACAAAAGCAAGTCACAAATGAACAAGAAATTTCTTAAGTAGGCACAACAAATACCCAATCAGAGATTGCAACAAAAATACCAAGATGCTTCCATAGAATACTAAAATAACGCTTCTAAACGAGTAGCCCTGATACAATGATAGATTTAATAGAAAAAGAGAGAAATTTTAGTTGAATACCATCTCTGTTATTCTCTTCACTTTTATTCAAATAAATAGATGAATATGTAGCATGATTATAGCTCTAACTGTACAATATAAAAAATGATTATCTGTCACTATTACAATCTGATTTACCTCTAATTATAGTTGTACAATACAATATAAGCAAATACACAACAGTTATAACAAAATAAATGTTATCTATCTATGGCAACACTATCAAATCTCAATATCTTTTTTTTTTAAGTGCGACAATTTATATGTTAAATATATTTTTGCATTTAATTTTTTTGAATTAATATATTTTTCATAAAACAATCCTACTTACTATTTTATCAATATCTAATCTAACAATTGTATTAGCGAGGATGGTATTGTATTTGTAATTCATTACTGGTAGATGTTGGTAATCATATTATTCTCCATTTTTACCGCTCTTACTTCTCTTCGACACTCGAATGCCAAAATTCATAAAAGCCAGTTCTTTTACTAGTATTGTTGGGGTTCAAATCTTCTGTACTCGTTACGTATTTCAACCCTATTTTGCGTTAAAAAAATAACATCGTTTTGAATATAAATAGTCATAAAATGATATAATTTTTTCGGCAGAACAAAGAGCAAGTTTTGGGTACAAAGATCTTGTGCCTTTTTGAAGCTTGCCCTAGCTACTTTGTTCCAAATTGGACCAGTCAAATCTCTTCCTATGAATTTCTTAGTGATAGTTACATTTCATCTTTTAAGATTAAAAGAATGTTTACTGATTATTGAAATGATTGCTCTTTACAAGAATAAAAAACGTCACCAGAAAAGGAACCACTTGCTTTTGAAGTCCAAAATGTCAGCCAAGTCTCAGCCAATCATCTTGAACAGAACCAACCATTTATCAGAAAACTTCACAATTTGTAAAGTTCTTTGGGTACGCCGACGTTATCTAGAAGTCCATCTCCTTTTTTTGCCTTTTCAAACTTCAATCATAAAAACCTACAAGACCTTTCTAATGCAGGAAGGAGTGGCGAAAAAGCTCGAGATCGACTTGTCATCTGAAGCAACTACAAGGTACTTTCCATAGGGTGATGGAAGAGTATTAGTTACGGGTCTTATTAGCCGGCCTTGAATTGACTCTCTATATGATGCAACTACGGCCCCAGTTTCTATTGAGGGCTCATAGATTCTTTGTGAAATGGTGAATTCTTTGCATACTTTCTACATCTGCTTCCATCAGTTCACTTTACAATGAAAAAGCCAATTGTCGATACCTGATGCTCATACACTAAACCAAGCATCAAAATCAATTTCCCACTACAATTACATTCTGGCGAATCGACTTTGAACAGTAAGAAAACTTGAAACCTGAATGCATGTCAACTACAAACGGAAGAACTCTTAGCAGATATTCGTACATTTAGGTGAAATTGAAAACGTTTCCTTTACAAAGCCAACCGCAAAAAGAAAAGAGGATGCTACCTTTTGCGTGGTTTATAAAGAACAACTGTCACATACTTGGACTGGAATCTGTGAGTCATTCCCAAAGCAACCATTGACTGAGATGCACATCCTTTCTCGATAAAAAGGTGGTTTAGCACGACATGTTGAGGCCTGGAAGAAGAAGCTTCATGTGGATTATCCACACCAAGGACAGTTACGTGCAATTGCGGTGGAACTACTAAAGGCTCCTTTGCAAAGTCTTCCTCGGTTGGAAATGCATGACTGTAGGTGTTGTCCGGAGATGGCGGAGCCTCAAATTCCATCACACTATCCAGATTTTCTGGCACATAGTCCTGCATGAAAAAATGAGCATCATGGTTTACTTTATGCATTAACTTTGCAATAGCTAATAGAAGGAATTGAGCATGTCCGGAGTCCTACATGAAAATATTAGTTTTTGAGAAACTAAGACATCAATGACTATGCATTAACTTCACAACAGCTAATAAAAGGAATTGAATATGCTCGGTGCATGTATTTATGCATCCAAACAACCAGGAATGGAAGAGGATCCCTGTTGCCAACTCTTCTGTAATAAAGCGATCAATAAATTCCTAAGAAAGAGCAGAATTTGGAAAACAAGGATCCCGTCAATCAAGGAAGAACTTTATAGCAGGTGAATTACAGAGATGGAAAGAACTAAAATGTAAATTAAAAAATGATTGAACAGAATCCCGTGTCACCAAACCAAATCGGGAATAGACAAAGGACAAATCGCAAAGTCATGCAAGAAAATTTAACTAAAATGTTCATTCTGCACATCACTCTTTTGAAAGAGGCATTACAGAAAATGTAGTTGGCTGGTTAGCTTTGGTCGAGTAATCATATCAGTGAAAAGCCATCAGAGGCAGTAGGATTTAGATTTGTAAGATTTCGATAAAAACAAAATTTTAAAAAATAAAGTATTATGAGTAAAGCTAATTTATGTGATCACTACTATTCAGATGCCTGCCAAAAAGAATAAACCAGAACATATTGGAATTTTCTGAAGACAGGTTATTTTACACATGTAGCCCCTTCAAGCATGCACAATGAGACCTTGTTAAAGAGATATAGCCTCTCTCCCTCTACATGTGAAGGTGTGACTGTAGGTGCATATCCTTGGTTATCAAATAGGCAGATGTCAAAAAAGGTTTGTGTCACCATCCATGTCATCTATTTATGCTATCCCAGGAAGACAAACGCAGATCACCAAGGAAAGAGTACGGAAAGAAATAGATGCCAGCTAGGGAAAAAGAAGGATTCTCACATTAACGTCAAGAAGATTACAAACACCACCGATTTCATCAGCCACATAAGGAAGATCTGGATTATATCTCCACTCTCCATCTACAATGAACTTGTAATGGTATAAATCTTGTGGGAGGACCAAAAGAATAGAATAATCTTTACCAGATCGTTGTAATTGCTTCCTGCAACAACAGACAGTATCCCCAGTCATCATATGTTGCAATTAATTTCCTACAATGATTGTTATTCGTAAGTATTGATAATATTCCAGAGAATTAGGTAGCCAAAAATTGCCTTGATGCCCAGTTGTCCCAAGATCCCTCGACAGATACATTAGAACCACCATGGTTCCAGGTGATAATGGTAGGAATTCCTTGTTCAGTGGAATAATCAGCCATTCCACGTGATTCATTTCTCCACATTTGATTTAAGTGAGAGGGCCCATCAGCCCTTTGTAAGGGAGCAATAGGAACCTGCAAATGCACAAAAGAAATACAGCAAATCAGCTAAAAGGCAATTAACCAGGGAGATGTAGTTAATAAAAAACCCATATGCATCTACATAAGCTTAATTTACTATCTAGTGCTATTTCTTCCATAGATCAAAAGTTAGTTTCACCTTTTTTTTTTCCCCTAGGATCTAATTCTGGAAACAGAATCTAGTGATTAGATTGTCAGCCAAATATGATGAGAAGTAGATAAACCTAAAAATGTAATCATCCTCACCACCTAGTAAGTTATTCATGCACACACATAGTAGGATGAGTAAGCGGTGATTTAACTAATGCAACTCTGACAATTTTATGTTGGTCACTTTTCATTTTACTAAACTTTAGCCGTCGGTGTATTTTTGACATTTTCCTAGTCAAGCACTTTGAAATTAGTTTTTTCTACTGCAATGCTCCAAGTTTTTGAATTGCACATGCCTTTATAAATGCTAAGCAAATATGAGATGTTGGACAGTGATACAATTTACCAAATAAGTCCTGGGGGTTCCAACACATTTTACAAACCATTTCATGCTATTTAGTAGCTCTTCCAACAGTCATTCTCATCATTTATTTGCATCCCAAGACCAAAGATCTTGGAACCCCAAAATCAAATATCACAGAAACCCATCTCTTCACGGTTTTACAAAGATTAAAACTTAGATATCCATCCCTTGGATGGCAGAAGTTGCAAGCTCCAAGTTGATCCTCAGAATTTACATCTGAAAGCCAAACTAGCCATCATAGTCTCACACTTCCTCAAAACCTTCATATTCTTCCAGTACTACTTGCCTCCCATGGCAATCCCACCATGGATCCCAAAACACACCTTAATTCTTGAATAGCAGAATCAGTATTTCATAATAGTGAGATCTTTGTTTGAACTTCAATCTCCCATCACTTGGTAGTAGCAGTACCATAATTAGAACAACACAGTGTTCAAGCTTTTTCACCATTGCAACTCAAAAGCGCTTCAAGCCATTAGGCTTCAAAAATCTTGATCCCATCATGAACTGCCAACCCTGCCAGCCCAAAATTCCAAACTCACCCATGATTTCCATGCCTCACGCTTTCAATGGCAATGATAAATAACGTTAAAATTCCTTGCTTTTCATTTGGATATTGGATGGTTATGTAGCATAGTAGGAGAAAATATTGCCGCATAGACCATATGTGACACTTGACATGACATGCACACTTCTTTAGATTGCAATATGCATACATCTCTCAACGAGTCGACTCCCAAGATAGCTAAATGTCCTTAATTATAACATTCCAGTGCGACAATAATAAAATATGCATTGGAGGGAGTTAGGAAAATCATGCATATGAAATCACATCAACACTACATGTATATGCCACATTTAGAGGTCTATTTAGGTTGCTGAATAAATTCCCTTAATTAAACTTTTTATAAGAGTCAGAGCTCAATAAGAAAAATGAAATTGGGATTAAGTTATAAAGTTAAATAAGCACAAGACATATTAGGGTGGCTATTCATCTTTGCAGATGTTTACTGAAACAGTTTGTTAAAAATGCATTCAACTACGTAACTGTATCTTTCAAAAAAATATAAATATAACAGGTAACACATAAAGCTGTCACGTTATATTTACAAAGGTTAGCTAGTTCTTTTCATTTACTGAGTGATATCTACAACAAAAGCTGTGCATAAAAGAGGGAGGAACACCGCTGCCAAACTTTTTAACATAAGTTCTGTTATCCTAGATAAAGTTCACTAGTTTTTACAAATTGATGTAACAACTTGAATATTTCCTCAGCATAAGAGAAACAACAGTACCAAATTTCTCTGCAAATGACACGGAGCAAAGTAATAAGAAAAATGAAAAGAAGGGAAAAGGCTTGCATTAAAGGGATATGAGTGTGTGAATAAGATCGAGTAACAATTACTATTAACAGAAGCACCTTTTATGTGATCTCAACCGATAATACTGCAACAGCAAAGTGTGTCATAGTACTGATAAGAATGAGAACATCACAATCTAACAAATTACTTTAATCAAACTCCCATCAATTGAATAGTCCTCCAAGAACGTTAGACTATCGATGTTAGCATGCGAAAGACCTAATTAAGAAACTTTGTACATGGTTTAAGACTATCGATGTTAGCATGCGAAAGACCTAATTAAGAAACTTTGTACATGGTTTATCCATTAACTTAGCATGAAGGTACAAGTTGGCATCTTGTTGAACTCAACAGTAATGAGAACTTCCGATGATCAGAATATCAAGTATTGGTACTAGGATTTCTCATTCTTGACAAAGTACTTTGAGTGAAAAAAAAAAGAAAATAAAGCCATCTAGAAATCAGTCTAACAAGTACGTGCTTGTTGATTTATGGCATTAAATTCCTAATGAAATATCATTTATGGTTGATTTTTAAGGTCTTCATAGTCATTTAAATCACTTATTGTAATAAAGATAAAATTTAGTGCAAATGAAATTCGTTGACACAACATAAAAAAAGAAAATTCATACATTATTTCCATTACTGTGAATAGTAGTTGGATTTAAGTTCTGTGCTGTTGGTAATACTTATAAGAAGACTAAAATAATTAAAAGTTGAGTAGAAAAAATTCGTAGAAGACAAAAAGGTTAAAAGCCAGAGCACATGTTAGCAGCTTATGCGGATAGAAGGAAAAGGAGACAAAAAGGGACTGACCAACATAACATAATGACTTCCTAGGATGGCGTTGAAATTCTTACAAGCTCACAATGAATCTCTAAAAGACATTATTGACGTGGGTACTTATAACAGACTGTCAAGATGCAGAAAGTAATCCCAATAAAAGAAACATCATTTGAATCTGCCATTAAGATTCAGATGTGAGGAATAACTAAGAGGCTAAAAAATATGGCATGTCGTCAAAATCACAAAGCGACAACCCAAACTCTTGAAGGAAAGAGAAATGATCGCTCTAGGTGCCAAGCAAGATTAGTATTATGGACAACCCAAAATGAGCTATACCTAGAATATTTCTTGGTCAAAAACCAAAAAGAGACTAATGATTGTTTAAAAGATATAAGGCAATTTCATAATCAGGAAACCAATTGAGGTGTTGACTGAACCAATGGAACAGCACGTACAGCTGCAATTATAGGCTGCGATTGATCTAGTACTAAGATAGAAACTTATTGCTTGTTTTATTGTCATACTAGTTTAAAAGCAACCTACTGAATTCGATGACATTAAACTATACAAGCAAGCATTTAAATCCAATCTGCGGCAGAATGGTCAGAAAACACATAATAGGAGAAAGTAACTTTGTTGGAGATCACTGAACAAAAATAAAAAAAATACCAAAAGCTGTCAATTTCCGAACAAAGAAGCAAGGCACCCAATTTAAGATCACAAAATAAGCACCAAAAGAATTAATAACGTCACTAAATTGCAGCTCAGACACAATGCGTTGAATACTGTTCAAATTAGACAATTAACTAATTAGAAATCTAAAATCAGGCACCGGAAAAAAGGTGCAATTAACCTGAGGAGCGAACAAGAGAGGGGAATCAGAACGAGCAGGGCTGTGCGGAGGAGTCACACCGGCGGACATGGACTCCGACGACGCAACACGGCAACGACCGCCGCCGCCGCCGCCGCCGCCGAGGGATTCATCTCTGAATCCATCTTCTTCTCTCCCATTCGCATTTCCCATCCTTTTCTTCCTAATATCTTTCCTTAACAAGTATCTACAAATGCTTCTCTCTCTACTCTGATGAATCAAGAAAACTCTTTCTCTCTGTTCAGATGTTTTATATAGCCCCCCAGATCTAAACCAGGGCATCCATCAATCAATCAATCAACCAACCAACCAACCAACCAACCAACCAACCAACTCCGAATATACTAAGGTACATGAAAACCGTGTGTTATAATTCATTTACCATAACAATTACAGATATTCATTTTCTTCTTTTCTTTTTTCTTAATTTTGTGCTGCAGAAGCACAAAATACAAATTTTGATAAGGAGAAAAAGGACGTGTTTCTGTGTCTTACATGAGGACGACCTTCCTCCACCTCTCTCCTCAGCTCTGTTTTTAACTCCTATTGGTTTTCTATTATCGAATTTGCAAAAAATTGAAGAGTTTAAGGGGGTGTTTGGAATGTGATGAATAATATAATAGGAAAATAATAATATAAATTTAAAAATGAATAATAATATAATAGGAAAAAATAATAACAATAGAATAAAAACATTAAATATAATAAAAGTAACTTTTTAAATTTATGAAACTAATGTTTGTCATATTTAATTATTCATTCGATACAACCGGTTTAATAATAAAAATTTTGAATTGATTAATTTTTTAGTTTATTTCTTAAATTTTTATTAATTTATTTTAATAATCTATATTGTTAAATATCGACCACTTTATTAGTTAATAAATAATTTTTATAAATTAAATCATTTTTATAAATAAAATAAATCCATTAACAATAAAATTTATTAATTTTTATTTAACAATATCTTTTTTAATTAAAATTTAAATTTTTAATAAATAAAGATGATTTGCTGTACTCATATATTAAAATTTTAATTTTATTTAATTTTTAACCAATCAAATTTTTTAAACCTTAAATATATTAATTTATTAGTTTAACGTTTGGTCCAAATTTTAAAAAATTGATGGTAATAAAATAACTTAACAAATTTTGTATTTATTTGGACCTACATCTTACTTTTTCTGAAAATAATGATAAAAAGTGGAAGAAGAGAGGGCCTAATTATTTCGTCCTTTAGCTTAAAACGAAAAGTGAGATGGCATAACAACGCACTCTCTTACGCGTGCAAATCACCCGTCCTTATCACAAACTCACGCAATTTTAATTCGTTTAAATTTCTAATTAATTCATATTCGCAAGCTTTATAAAACCTTATGATGTGTATCATTATAATTGTTTATCTCTTCCTATGCATTGTATTGTAAACTAAGAAAACAGACTGTGATGGATTAATTGTATTTGAGGTTGTTGATAACGTTAATTTATGTTCTTGTTACATTAGAAAGATAAAGATGCTTTTGATAACGACCTCTTTTGGAAACATGCTCAGCCTTTCTCAATATCCATCGGGACTAGCGTCAACTTCTTTTCCTCAAAAGTCCTTAGCCGCTTGCTTTTTCTAAACCTTGTCTTTTCATGCATTGCCTTCTGCTCCCTCCTGTTTGTTGCGGAGGAGATTCAAAATATTAATTAACGCCTGTTTGGTTAAAGGAATGAAATAGATAGGAACTAGAATAGTTTTTTTTTAGGAATAGAAAAAATAAAAAATAGGATAGAATGAGTATTACTTTATTTGATTTAAATAATGGAATAGATAAAGAATTTCTATTTCGATGTTTGGTTTGATAATATAAACTTAGAATAAGAAAGGAATAAGTAACAAAAAGACCAAAATATCCTTATTATTATTATTATTATTATTAT
>JANTNU010000234.1:6305366-6329691 GCA_024752395.1 Erythroxylum havanense
CTCACTCTAACTCAATAATTCAACTCAATACTCTTTAAATTCTCAATCACACAATTCACAACTCAACTCAGATATCATAATTAAATGCTGGAATAATCATGAATGCATGTCACTATGAGGCATGTGCAATCTATACACTTATCACTGATGCAACATCATTATACGAGCAAACTAGATACGAATGCATTCACTACTCAAGCCATCCAAATTACCGATATGCCCTCACATCAGTAACGGGATGTTACACATTACATTATAAGACTATATATAATCTCACAAGGAGCCAACCGGACCTCTTTAAAGAATACCAATTTACCGATTCAAAGTGTTGACCTCCGTCTTCATCCTTCTTTATTCTATTGTAGTTGTCACTATTTCCCTGTGCAATTTTCAAATGGGAACATTTATTACAAAAAGATGTCAATTTCTCAAAAAAATAAAAAATGAAAGTAGTTATTTTTAAATTAATTTCTAATTAACTTACGAGGCAAATAATAGTCTTTAAACTGTTAAAATAACAACAACAATACATAGTAGAAATCTTATCGAGACGTAAGATTTGGAAAAGTCTAATAATACGTAACCTTATCTGTAACTAATAAAGAGACTGATTTTAAAATAGTTTTTAAAACATTAAGTATTATTAAGTTAACAAATTTGTATAATTAATTATCTTAATAACACTTTAATTTATACCATTTATTCAACTATGTGGTTATTGAAAGTCATTTTTTATTATTTATCTTTTTTTTTTCAATTTAAACATACAAATTCTTAAATTAAAAAAACCCTTAAAAGAATATTTTCACTCTTTGAAGCCTATTGGAGATACGAATGTCACCTTGATTTGGATGGCTCGATCCATCCTTAACTTTTTATAAAAATTTAAAAAACGACTTTGATTTTGTCATTTCGATCGAATCAAATTATTTTAGCCGTAACTCGCCCATGACTAAGTCAACCTGATCGCGATAAAATTGACATCCTAATTAGAGGTAACTTGGAATTGACATTTCATTGTCTAAGATGTTTGTGTTTTTAAGGTTCAATCAAAAGGGACTAATCAAATGCATAATTGGAATATTAAAGTCTTTGATGATTTTAGGAGTGGGTATGCTCTACTACAATGACAATCTTAGGTGGAAACCCTAATTTCAACGAATGGTCCTTTTTTGAAAAAGTAAAAGGCAGCCCAGCCTATTACCCACCATCTCCTACTTTCCATTTCCAGATTCCAACTTTCCTCATTCTCAGCTCTCTTTGTCTAAAGGGAAATACATTAAATTTCAATCAATCAATTGCTTACTTGCATTGGCATCTAACCCAAGAAATTAGAAGAATCTTAAGTCTTCACATCAACATCATCCTTGTTGGATACATTTTTCATTTTTTTTGATGAATTTTCCTTTTCTGTGACCTGTAAGTCCAAATTCTTCCTTTCTTTGTGTTTTTTCAGGTCTCCTTTCTCGACATTTTCACCTTAACAATTAAATTTAGCTAATATTTGGTAGAGGGTTAGGGTTTATTTTCTCTCATTTCTCTCTGTCACTTGAGCTTTGACTCCTAAAGTCTCAACCTTTTTGGCGTCTGCTGTTTTGTTGTATGCAATATAGTTGTTCATAACTGAGTTTGATGGTTTATAGTCTTGGCTTTTTTTGCTTCTGAGCCTTTTTTTTGTCTACTTTCCCGATCTTTTTGTTCTCTTCTTCGGTTTACGTGGTGCTTTTTTATTTTTTATTTTTTATTTTGGTTGAGGAAGGTGATCAAAGCACGTAACTTCTTGTTACTTGTTAGAGATTTTAAAATTTCTCCTCTTGAACTGTTCAAAGTTCCTGTCAAGCTTTGGTTAAATTTGGTCGGTAAGTACTGACCACATTTTTCTTTGTTTTTAAGGTGATAATCCGGTTAGGATAATCGTATGTTCATCTTTTTTCCTATTTGGTAATCTTTACTTTTTTGATTGGTAAACAGGGTTGTTAGTGTGAAATAATGACGAGGGTCACCCGTGATTTTGGAGATACCATGCAGAAAGATGCCGTCCCGGCCGTTTCTGCGGATGTTGCCTTTGCATCAAGTAGGTTTCCTAATTACAGAATTGGGGCCAACAATCAGATAATGGATGCAAAAGATGACCCAAAAGTGCTGTCCATGAAAGAGGCTGTGGCTCGTGAGACCGCACAACTTTTGGAGCAACAGAAACGCCTCTCTGTGCGTGACCTTGCCAGCAAATTCGAGAAGGGCTTGGCAGCAGCAGCTAAGTTGTCTGAAGAAGTAAGATTGCTTAAGATTTTTGTGGCTGTTTGTGTTTGTTTCTAAACTTGACTTGGTGAGCAATTGAACGGTCTTTTATAAAATTCTGGGATTTCAACGTCTTATTAGTTGATACTTTTTATTATTGGGATGTAAGATTGATTTTAAATACGGGATAAATTGTTAAGGAAAAATAATAGACGCATGCTCTTAACTGTGCATAGTCAACAAATTTTATAACGGGGAAGATTTTCTACCTTGTCATGCCTTTACTTAAAAAAGAAATTACCTGATCACAGTAAGAAAATTAATGGTATAAACTGCAATCTACACATTGTTTCACTTAGGTTTTGGCAGTTAAGCAGACCTTGTACAATGTGGGGATATGTTGGCAATTTGTAACTTGATCCATGAAAATATTGTCATTCATGCGTATATTATTCTGATGATTTTTTCTTTGGGGTTCTGAGCTTGAGAAACATTGATGGTATTATAATGCTTTGGAAGAAATAATCATAAACATGTAATTTTTGGACCAATTGCAGGCTAGACTCAGGGAGGCAGCTTCGCTGGAAAAACATGTTCTTCTGAAGAAGCTTAGAGATGCTCTAGAATCTTTAAGAGGACGTGTGGCTGGTAGAAACAAGGATGATGTAGAGGAAGCTATTGTCATGGTAGCTGTTTCATGACTGCTCTCTTCGTTAGATTTTATCATTCCAGAAATTGTGATCTTATATGTGATGTGATAACAGGGTTTCTGTAGCCATGCCATTGCAGAACAAATTTAGGTTAGAGAAATGAAAAAACAAGGTCTAACTTTGGATAAATTAATTTCTGGGACAGGATTTGATTTTGACTGGCTAGGTTGGTGGTTCTTTGTAAGCAAATTATATCAATCAATTATCAGGTTGAGAAAATGTGTTTGTAAATGGTTCATCATTAATGATGACCATAAGAGTCATGCTGATTTTGGACCCAGCAGCTTTTGCATTTGAAGTGAATCTTGGCTATTTTAGGAAAACTTTATAGAAATCTAAAACGTCAAGTCAATAATCATTGCTGCACAGAAATATTAACACTTGCTACTAATTATTATCTCTTTTCATTTCATATCTGTATTGTCTTTCCTTGTAGAATATTTCTACCTGCTAGCATTTTTCAACTTTCTGGCTGATATACTGTTGACAATAAAATATTTGAAATGGTAAGAGAAATCCTAAATTATTATTATTTTTTAATTTTAGGTTGAAGCGTTAGCGGTTCAGCTTACTGAAAGGGAAGGAGAACTTATTCAAGAAAAAGCAGAAGTAAAAAAACTAGCAAGTTTTCTTAGGCAGGTAATGTAATCTTTAATAGAAGATGGACTATGTTTTAAACCTTTTCTATGCTTTTTCGTATTTATTTCATCTTTATTTATTGGATATACAATGCACATTTATGCCCCTGACTTTCATCTCCTCCCCCCTTTTTTCCCTTTTGTTTTCTTTTTAGACATTATCAAGTAAAAAACAAGCTTGACATTTTTTATGATCATGGTCTTGTAGATTTTGAGATCAGCAATCCTTTTCGGTTTTGGCTCCTTTAGTTTTCAGACTTTTCTATTTTTTTGGCTTTGGAATTCTTCTCATGTTCACTTTTCATTTTTCATATCTTTGAGCCAAGTCATATGGGCATTCCTTCCCAAAAACTTTATTCGCTATACTGATTTTCTCCTATATTTTATATAGAAAGTTATACTCAGTACATAGTCTTCAGTACTTCAGTACTAAGTGTGTATAACCCTTTTAGGCCTCAGAGGATGCGAAGAAACTTGTTGATGAGGAACGAGCCTTTGCTCGTGCTGAGATTGAGAGTGCCAAAACAGCAGTTCAGAGGGTGGAAGAGGCTCTTCAAGAACATGAGCGGATGTCTCGAGCTTCTGGGAAGCAGGTTTGTGTTAATTGCTATTTGTCCTAGGACTTGTTAATTACTGGTTGATATTCTTGCTTGTACAACACCATTGGAAGTAAGTATATTTCTTTGTACACTTGTAAGAAATGTAGATAGGAATTCGAGACTTCTGTCTTGTAATTCTTGTTTTAGATTCTAATTGCTTCCCTTTTTTTTATTTTGTTGTTTATTGTATTAGTCATTGGTCGTAACACTGCATTGCAGCCACTGAACTTCATTCGAAATCAAATACTTAATTCTAGAACCGCAACGGTTGCGGCAGCTTTATATCCTTTTTCATGTTCTCCGTTGTGATCTCGTTTTTGGAATTGAAGTTATAAAGTTGTAGTTTCAAGTATGTTCTTATTATCACCTTTGAAAAACTATATTTTGTGGTTATTAGGACTTGGAAGAATTGATGAAGGAGGTTCAAGAGGCCAGGCGGATCAAAATGCTGCACCAGCCAAGCAAGGTATATGCTGGAGCTTCTACGTGAAGTTTTCCCCCATGCTGAATCATGGAATTTTGTTCTTGTGTCAAAACTGATGCTAGCATGTTTCTTAAACCTTGAAATGCTTTACTACAATTTAATTGTGTATCTGTCTGTTTCTGAAATTTAATTGTGATATTAGTTGTATAATGGATAAATAGCTTTGTAGATCATCTATATGTGCATTTTAACCATGGCAAACATACGGGAATACTGATGATCAAGATTTCAATGGGTTGGAACTATTTGTTTTTTGGGAATTTTTTAGTTGACCTCTAACTCTAGAACTTTATTTATGAAATCTCTGGATGCGGAGTCTCAAGCACGCAAATGGACACTTCCTACATCCTTGTGACAATTCAACTGGGTGTGACACAGATTTAATATTCTTTTAATTTTGTTGATTTCTGAATTGATAAGCTTTGTAGGTGATGGACATGGAACATGAGTTGCAAGCGTTGAGGATTCAACTTGTTGAGAAGTCTAAACGATCTCTTCAGCTTCAAAAAGAGGTTGGGTTATAGTCCCATTCTGGCATGCAATGAGCTGCATATAAATTCTGTGATGGATTCTTTGGATTTTTGAGATGCTGTGAATCTGTTTATTGCTCTTAGTCTTATTTCTTTATTCTGCATTGGCTATGGTTAGGGTTCTGATTAATAACATCACTATTATATGGCTCTCTATTATAATTCTTAGATTTATCATGAAATTGCCCATCAGTCTGATCTTTCATATCTTGCTTTGAAAAGATACCTCAAAAGTAATGATTGATAATCAACTGTTCACCTTTGTGTCATTCGTTGTCACTTGGCAGCTTCTCACAATATTGGAGTTATCAAATGATCAGACTCCTGTTCAAATTTGTGTGCTCAAGTCTAACAAAGAGAGACTTTCTTTTGTAAGACATCATATAAAGAATATTCTCTTAATGGCTAGTTCTACACCAGAAAATGCTGTATATCTTTTGATTGTTTTCAATTATGTAGTTGAAGTAAAAAAAAAAAGAGAGAGAAGGGATATTTACGGGCAAGGTAACAAGATTTGACCATTAAGCTTACACAGACGAAAGACCATAGGGTATTTATTTATAATGCAAAATAATACTTTATTCTATAATCAGAAATATACTATTTCTAATATTATGATATTTCTATATACGATGCACAGAATGTTGCAGTAAATAGATCATACAACCTATTTACTCCGGAATCTTCTAATCATTAAAGCAAAGTATCAGTAGTGTGTAAAAGTTTATTGATCTGAACTGAATGAACTACATCCTTTGTTCACAAAAAGATGTGACTCTTGTATTTGTGTTTTTAGTTTGGATATTAAAGAATTTAAAAAGGAGTAGTTTTCATATAGATGCAAGAACCTAAATTATGCTAATTGTTCTATCAAAGTTTGGTATTTTACATCTTCTAGCATCTTCTGATTATTGTCCTTGCATGTGACACACAAATTGTCATTCTTCTTTCAGATCTTTGATAATGGCTGTGCTATTCTTTCTTAATAAGCCTATTCGTGATTCCAGTGCATATGCTTCTTAATTTACTGCTAAGTCTAAAGATTAAAGAGACAATAAAGTGTACATTAAAGCATGCAATTGTTGATTTTACATGAATATTATCATACATAAAATGTGGACAGGTTTCTGTTACTGACTTTTTCTGTGGTCTACTTATCTTTTATCTCTTCCAGCTGGTTTTGAGTAGGAGAAGGGAGCAAAGTATTACCCAATTTTATGAATTTGATGGTTCTGAAGCTTTAGGTTCATATTTGCGGATCAAGCCCTGTTCTGACAATTCTCCGGATCTTTCGAACTGTTTGATTCAATGGTACCGAGTATCATCTGAAGGTGGCAAGAAGGAGCTTATATCAGGTAGTGACACGTGTTTTTCTTCTCCACTCCTGTTGATACCGACAATGGTTTTTCTTTTCCTTTCATCATTATTTTACACTCTGATTAACCCTCTTTTGTGTGGTGGTGGGGGGTGGGTGACATTGAAATCATGATGGTTTAGCACTAGCTCTTCCTTAAAAGTTGCATAGAATTAACCAACTTAACCATGGTTGTGATCAATAGTTTAGGTTGTTTCATTTGATAGTTGTGGTCAAGATATGGTATTATCACATAATATTGTGATAATCTGATTGTAATCAGATTATATTAAACAACATTATCTTAGGATTCTCATGTATTTGTATAGATTCTCTATCCTATTTAGTATTCCTATTCATGTATAAATGTACTACATTCTCTAAGAAATACAATATAGAGCAAAACAACTCTTGTTCACATGATATCACAGCCACGTGAAAGAGATAGTGAAATTGAGTCAACCCGCAAAGTCAAGAAATGGCTTCCAATCTTAGTGAAATTGAGTCAACCCCGGAAAGTCAAGAAATGGCTTCCAATCTTTAGGGATCCTCCACGGCTAATCTAAACGAGACTGGAGGTCAGTCGTCGATGACCTCTGGTCTTGAAGGAGCTTCATTGTCATCGTTTCTAACAAACTAAATGGAACGAATTATCGGGAGTGAGCTCACGCTATGAAATTTGCCATTGAAGGACACGGGAAGTTGAGCTTTATCGTTGGAGATGGAAACGTTCTAGACCTAATGAACTCGCAAGCTGTGCGACAGTGGGAGATAGGCAACTCCATGGTCTTGTCATGGCTTATCTACGCCATTATATTGATGATCAAACGTACCTTCATGTTTTTGCCAATAGCTTGAGAAATTTGGTAAGGGGTGCGATAATTATACTATGATGGAGAGGATGCATCGCAAATCTACAAGATAAAACAAAGTTGTGGCAAATGAAGCAAGGTGACAGAGAAGTTATAGACTATTAGGTCGAAATGGTAGCATTATGGCAGGAACTTGACCTTCTGTCGGATGAAGAGTGGAGATGCAAGGAAGATGCTGTGATGTACAACCAGAAAATTGAAAAGGAAAGAGTCTTTGAATTTTTGGCTGGTCTCAACAAAAAACTGGATGATGTCTATGGCAGAATCCTAAGTAGGGTTCCTCTACCAACAACTAAAGAAGTTTTTTTGAAGTTAGGAGGGAAGCAGCAAGGAGGAAAATTATGCTAAAAGAAGAGAAAAAAAGAATAAAATTTGTCTCCAATACCTACTAATGAATCGTCTGCATTGATGTCCCGTGGTGAATCCAGTAAGAAGGGTCAGAAAAAGTGGTGTGTGCACTGCAAACAAAGTGGTCACACCAAAGATAGATGATGAGACATCCATGAAAAGCCTCCAGATTGGAAACCACAAAAAGGAAAAAATTGAGGATATCAAGTATCTAGTGAAGGAGGAACAAAAAAATCTGAAGATAGTCAGAAATAACAAGCTGGTGAGCTGAATATTTCACTAAGGAAATTAATGGAAATACTAGAGAGTCTTCACAGTGACAACCATCAACAGAAGACAAGTACAATTGCTAGTGCTACTATAAGAGGTAATATCTTACAAGCTTTTTTATCCTCATGCGGTAGGAAGAAATGGATAGTTGATTATGGAGCATCAGACCATATGACAGATGACTATAAGCTGTTTCATTCATATTTTCCTTGTGCTGCACATGAAAAGGTTAAGGTAGCAAATGGTGATTCTTCTTCCGTTGCAGGAAAAGGAGATATCAAAGTAACAAATTCTATGAAATTAAACTCCGTTCTACATGTTCCAAGTCTAGACTGTAACCTCCCTTCAATTAGTAAATTGACAAAAGAAGCTAATTGTAGAGCTCTCATTTTTTTCCTACTCATTGTGTTATACAGGACTTGTCATCGGGGAAGTTGATTGGTAGTGCTAAAGAGGTAGATGGAGTATACTACTTTGAAGAAGAAAAAAGTCATTCTACTCCTTATAGTTTGGGTAATAGTGTGATTGTCCCTAAGAATGATGAACTATTAATATGGCATAAAAGGTTAGGTCAAATAAAGATCTTTGTGTTCAATGTGATGCTTGTGAATTTGCTAAGCATCAAAGAATTTCTTTTACAAGGTCTGAATACAAACCCACAAAACCTTTTTCACTTATCCATAGTGATCTTTGGGGCCCATCTCGTGTCACTAATAGAACCAATTCAAAGTGGTTCATTACATTCATCGATGATAATACTCATTTGTGTTGGGTGTTTCTTTTGAAGGATAAAACTGAAGCCCCTACTGTGTTCATCAACTTTTATCAGATGATGAAAAATCAATTTCAAACAAGTATTCAAGTCCTCCATACTAATAATGGTATTGAATATTTTAATCAAAATGTTCATACATTCTTCCAAAAACGTGGAGTTGCCCACAAAAGCACTTGTGTCAATAGTCCTCAACAGAATGGGATTGATGAGCGGAAAAATAGACACCTTCTTCAAGTTGCTAGGACCTTGATGTTCACTAGCAATGTTCCAAAATTCTTTTGCGGGGATGCTATCCTTATTGCAACCTACCTTATTAATCGAATGCCTAGTCGTGTCCTTTCTTTCAAAACACCTCCTCAAAAATTTCAGGAAATCCATGCTACTACCCATCTTGAAACTAACCTTCCTTTAAAGGTTTTCGAGTGTACAGTCTGTAGTCACAGTTATTCACACATCAAACTTGATCCAAGAGCCAAAAAATGTGTGTTTCTGTGTTACTCTGCTACACAAAAAGGGCATAAATGCTATGATCCTATATCAAAAAGGTTGTTTATTAGTTGTGATGTCACTTTTTTTGAAACAGATTCCTTCTATCCCAAGTCTTCGATTTAGGCGGAGTATTGGAGTGAGTTTGGTGATGAATCTCAACCTGATCCTCCTTGTACAGTTGTACATCTGTTCTTGAACCTATCCTAACACCTATGTCCAAAGCATCTCCTACAAAGACAAATCCTGATATAGAAGTAGCCATGCTTGAACAATACACTCAAAATGTACTCTCAGAAGAAGAAAACAAGTAGTACACTCCTTGCCCCAGAAGCTATACCAATCTCTGAACCAATGCAAGTTCCTACTGAAGAAACTCAAAGTAGTAATACAAAGGAACAATAAGACAATATAGATCTAGAGCAGCCAATTGCTTTACGGAAGAAATCTAGTTCATGTACCATGCACCTGATTGAGAGGTTTGTCTCTTATGATGCTCTATCTTCTCAATATAAAGCATTTATTGCTAATCTGGACAGAATTGACATTCCCAATAATATCCAAGAAGCTATTAAAGTTCTAGAATGTAGAGAAGCAGTTTTTGAAGAAATAAGAGCACTTGAAAAAAATGAAACGTGGGAAGAAGCTGATCTGTCAAAAGGGAAGAAACCTGTGGGATGTAGGTGGATATTCACAGTCAAATATAAGGCTGATGATTCCATTGAGAGGTATAAAGCGAGATTGGTACCAAAGGGCTATACTCAGACCTATGGGATGGACTACAAGGAGACATTTTCACCTGTGGCCAAACTAAACGCTATCAGGCTATTGCTTTTGGTAGTTGCTAACTTTGATTGGCCCCTTCAACAACTTGACATTAAGATGCCTTCTTAAATGGCAAACTAAAGGAAGAAGTATATATGAAACTTCTTCCAGGGTTTGATAAGGAAGGAGGGGGAAATAGAGTATGCAGACTAAGAAAATCACTATATGGGCTGAAACAATTATCAAGAGCTTGGTTTGAAAGATTTGCCAAAGTCCTAAAATAGAAGGATACGCACAAGCTCAGTCGGATCATACAATGTTCTTCAAAATTAGAGAGGGTAATAAGACAATTTTGATTGTGTATGTAAATGATATTGTCACAACTGGTGATGATGCAAAGGAAATTACAAGACTCAAGTCAGCTTTGAGGAAAGAATTTGAAGTTAAAGACTTAGGAGAAATGAAGTATTTCCTAGGCATGGAAGTAGCTAGATCAAAGAAAGTGATTTACATCTCACAAAGGAAGTACATTCTTTATCTCTTGAAGGAGACAGGAATGTTAGGATGTAAACCAAGCACCACCCCCATTGAAAGCACAAAGTTTGAAGATGAAGAAGATAAATTGGTTAACTGTGAAGAATACCAGAAACTAGTGGGAAGGCTAATTTATTTGTCTCATACTAGACCAGATATTGCTTTTGTCGTGAGTGTTGTAAGTTGCTACATGCATTTTGAGGCAGTTTATAAGATCGTACGGTATTTAAAGGGTACTCCTAGGAAAGGATTATTATTTAAAAAGGGAGATCAAAGAATAATTGAAATATATACTTATTGAAATTGGGCAAGTTCAGAAGAGGATAGACAATCAACCACTGGATATTGCACTCGTGTGGGGAAATTTGATCACGTGGCAAAGTAAGAAGCAAAAGTTGGTAGCCAAGAGTAATGCAGAAGCTAAACTTAAGAGCAGTTGCAAAAGGGATTTGTGAAAGTCTCTGGTTAAAAAGAGTGCTGACAGAATTGGAAATCAATTTTGAGTCACTTATAAAGCATTATTGTGATAACAAGGTAGCCCTAAACATGGCACACAATCCAGTCCACCATGAGAGAACAAAGCATGTTGATGTTGATCGACATTTTATCAAGGAAAAGATAGAAGATGGGACAATATGCCTAACTTATGTACCAACGAAGAAACAGACAGCAGATGTATTTACCAAAGGACTTCAAAGATAAGCCTTTGAAGAATGTATCAGCAAGTTAGACATGATTGATATCTATGATCCAACTTCAGGGAGAGTGTGGTCAAGGTACGGTATTATCACATAATATTGTGATAATCTGATTATAATCAGATTATCTTAGATAGCATTATCTTAGGATTATCTCCTGTGTTTGTATAGATTCTCTATGCTATTCAGGATTCCTATTCATGTATTTATGTACTACATTCTCTAAGAAATACAATATAGAGCAAAACGGCTCTTATTCACAATAGTGGTTTTGATAGGATATTTTATGTAGCTGTAAGTGCAATGGATTCATCAGAACAAAAGGGACCTGATCCACTGAAACCCAGCAGATATGCTGTAATGAATGAAGGGCCACTATGTGTATCTAAGGGCTTGTTTTTTTACAATTAACCAGATAAACATGTGGATAAAAAGTGGAGGTTCTAACAGTTCACAAAAGAAGTTCTTATGTATGGCTGTTACATTAAACTTCTATCAGATATATACGTATTGTCAGTGAAATTGATTTCTGTGCATTTCTTTCTGGGTTTATGGGGTTTTGGGGGTGAGGGCGTGTGAAATACAAGAAAGTTTAAGCTGTTGATAGATTTAAGAGTTCATAACTGATTACAGAATACTGTTTCAATTCATTGATTAGAAGACCATGTCATATTGTGTGAATTATCAATTGCTGCTGATGAGACATTCTATGTATCGGCTATCACTTATTTCGTCAGTATCTATATCTTACAGGAGCTACTAAATCAGTTTATGCTCCAGAGCCTTTTGACGTTGGGAGAGTCTTGCAAGCTGATATTGTATGCAGTGATCAGCGTATCACGTTGGCTACAACGGGTGCCATTGATCCAGGTTTTCTTTTCAACTGCTGCTCTGGTTTGATTTGGTGTCCTGCTGTAGGTTTCGTAACAGTAGATTTTCTGATAATCTTATTTCGAGGTTTCGGTCTAATTTCAAGTACACAAGTCCTTCATGGTTACTTCACATGCTAAATAATTAAATGCTGACCTAATTCCATATCCAGCTGCTGGTCTGGGTAGCTATGTGGAGGCACTTGTTCGAAAACACGATGTTGAATTCAATGTATGTGTTTTTACCTCATGGTTTTCTTTTCTCAAACTAGTTAATTGTGGATGGTGTTTAATATTTGAGAGTCGTTGATGTTAAAACTATTCAAGCATTGCATGTGCGCCTAATCATTTTGGTTATTCCACTCTATTTACCTTGTCCAATATGCTAGATGAGTAATGTTGTTCAGATTTTTCTCAATTCAAATCTATGTTGGTTACATTAGTTTTCATTCGTGTTGAAGTGGTCTTTAGCTTTTGTATTTCATCTCAGAATCTGATGACTTTTATACTTGGTTTTAACTATGCTTTTGTTCAGGTGGTTGTTACCCAAATGAGTGGTGCTGATCATGTCTCCGAATCAATTCATGTGCTTCATGTGGGAAAGATGCGAATGAAGCTTTGCAGAGGGAGGACAACAATCACTAAAGAGTACTACTCCACTTCAATGCAGGTATAGTGGATTGCAAATCTTTTTCTCCTAACAAAGGGTTAACATCTTTTAGCAGCCCCGTTTTAGACTGTTTTCTTGTGCTTTAGTTATGTGGAGTGAGAGGTGGTGGCAATGCTGCAGCTCAGGCTTTGTTCTGGCAAGCAAAGAAAGGGCTTTCCTTTGTCTTGGCCTTTGAATCTGAGAGAGACAGAAATGCCGCCATCATGCTTGCAAGGAGGTTTGCTTTTGACTGCAATGTAAGCATTTTTCAAAATTTTCTTTAAATGGCCGTGTCTTTTTTGGATGGATCTGTTTATGTATGCACTTCTTCAACTTTTTATTTATTATTGTAGAAATGATGTTTAAATTGCCAATTTTTTTGCATATAATTTGTTTGTTTAGAAATGTACAAAAGATAATGAAGAACTTATCAATTGCCAAAAGCAGCTCGTAGAATTGTATGACAAGATGTATTTTATCAAATTCTGCAGGTTCTAAGGGCCTAGGCAAGAAACATTCTTTCTATTTGGATATTAGTCATTAATAGTGACCTGTAGCCAAAAAGTGTTGATTTGCTTCAATCCAATTTGTTTTTATTGTTTGACAAAGTTTTGCTAGAAATCTTATCCTTTGATTCATTCTTCGCAACCACTGAAGGGTTAATTGCTTTTCTGCAAATTATTGTACCACCAGATCACACTTGCTGGGCCAGATGACAGGGCTCCTTTAGGAAGTTAAAGAACCTCCATGGAGTTACCGCTTACTAATTGTAATTATATATAGAGTTCTCACTTGTATTATAGGTTTGTGGTGGTAGGATTTGGCATGTAAGGATTGTCTAGAGAGAAGGCATGTTTTTGTTTGCCTTTTTTGTCAGAGTGTAACATATTCAAATATTCTAGTGGTGATTTTCAGATTGATTTCCACATTTGTTGAACATGACCTCAATGCTGAGTGATGTTAACATATATTTGATCTATTTGTATAAGAGATAAAAGAGTATACTTGGTTGATTTTGATAGATTCACTTATCTTCAACTCGTGAACTTAGCCGGTAGAAACTTATTTGTTTCCATTGCTTTTAGTTCATATTGTCATCACTTGTTTGGAAACAAAACATCATCGTCGGCTCTGTAATATTATTTGTGCGTTTCATTCATGAAATATGATTAGGATTTTTGACAACATATGTATGATTATAGCTTCATACAAGTTTTCTTGGACTTGGTTTAAGTTGATTGAGCAATCATACATATGTAGAGATAAAAGAGTATATGTACCCAATTTTAGAGAGCCCTAAATTATATTTTTCTTGAGCATTCTCTCTTATTTTCTATATCATTGATCTCCCAATTGTGTTGGAGAGCATTTTGGTTGGCTTAAGTTGGTAAAAAATTAATTAAAAAAGTTTTTAATCGAATTTTAATTTAAAAAATGTAGATTTTAAGATGAATTTTAAAATCTAAAGATTCTTCAAAGGCTCGGGTTAATTTTGATTAAAGGTACTGAGACTGGGCTCGTCTGTATACTCAGCCCATTGATGGCACCAAAACACCAGTAGTCATAAGCCTACTTATAAAAGCGGTGGCTAAGAATGCAAACCTCTTCGCATTCCATCCCCTTTGTCGAATCTGCCATTTTAATCCCAATATTTGTGGAAGGCTGGAGCTTTCACTGGTTATAGCCATCAATCTAACAAGCTGTTATCTGGGTCAACTCTACTTTCGGCAACTATCAAGGTTGTTATCAGTTGTGACTGTGGAAGGTGAGAGCTTTAGGCCATTAGGTTGGTCAACCATTATGGAAGATACTAAATCTGTTGTGTAGTTGCTTCCTTACATTTGTCCATGGTTGTTGGAGACCTTGTTTTTTCCGCTTCTTATCCTTGATAGTTCCATTTCCGTCAAATACCCAGTTTTAAGAATTCATGATTAGTGAATACGGTAAAAGTTTATTCGCCTCCGTCTTCTTTAGCTAAATCCATAAAAAGGTTTGTATTCTTGAGTTTGTCAAGTCTGCCTTCTGTTTGCTTATTTGTCAGCTTGGTTTCGTTGATAATATCTTAATTGCTTGAGATGCGGATGTTATCGTAGTTTCAAATTTGTTTATTTTTCAAGAAGTCGATGTCCTTGGTTGTTTGATGTTTTTTTAAGGAACTTTAGCGTCTTAGTGGATTTTGGGGCGTTCTCATTTCTTAATTCAGATCTAATGAGCTTGATTTGGGGTATTCTTCTTTTTGCTTGTGGATTTATCTTGTCTTGATAAGTACTTTGAAGTAGACAAATTGTTGGAATCCACCACCTAATTATTAGATAGTTTGACGTTTTGGTAAAATTGACAGATGCTTCTTGTCTATGTATGTGGATTATGAATACACACTTCACTGGTTACTGGAATATCCACCAAACTCTCAAGTGATCACAACATATTCAATCCAAGATGGCTGATGATGAAAGGACTACAGTGGAAATTCTGGATGAGAACAATCTAATTGACCTTGCCAAATACATAAACTATGTCAGTGCTCCTCAAGCTGGGGCCATAGCAACATTTTCTGGCACCACAAGAGACACATTTGAAGGCAAAACAGTTGTGGAGCTAAGATATGAAGCATATGTGCCAATGGCAATTCGTCAGATTAAGTCCATCTGTTCTTCCGCTAGAGAATCCTGGAATATTTACTCTATTGTTGTGGCACACCGACTAGGCCCAGTTCCAGTTGGAGAAACAAGTGTCTTCATTGCAGTATCAGCTGTTCATCGTGCTGATGCCCTTGATGCTTGTAAGTTTTTGATTGATGAGCTAAAGGCTTCTGTTCCAATATGGAAAAAAGAGGTGTATTCTAATGGTGAGGTTTGGAAGGAGAATTTGGAGTTCATGGAAAGGAGGACAGATCTAGGGAAGATGGAAGGGGGCTGCTGTAGAAGGAAAGTTGAGGTATCACATGCCACGAAGAGCTGCTGTGGAGCCAAAGTGAAAGTGGACGACGACAAGACACAGGGAATTGTTAATGGTGATGGAGTAAAGGAACAATAAAAACAGGGTAAAATATCATGGGTTTTTCTACTATCACATTAATGTGAAAATAAAATGGGAAGCTGAACAAAGACTTTCATGTCAAACTGTAAGGCTTGTCATGAAGTTTCGTGTTGTAAAATTTTCTGTGTTCAGTGCAAAGTGATGTCAATAATTTTCCTGTTCTAACTGTGATTCAGAAGCTATATTACAATTTATTTATGATTAGAGAACTGTGTCATCCAGCTCCTTGTTCCTTTGATCAGTTGCCTCATTTTTGTTTTGTGCATTCCTCATTCTGGATTCAAGCTAAAGAGTTGTCCATTCTATGGACAGCCCCTGAAACAACTCTGAAAATATCTTCTGTAAGCTAGAAAAGCAGATTTTTAGCTTAGCACCGTATAGCAGGCCAAGTTTATTTGGCTATCATCATAAGAAAAGCGGTAAATGTTTGATTTCCTAAGATAAAATGTTTAAACACTAGATAGTCTGATGACTGTTCATCCCAAGAGACAAGGAATTAGATACAAAGATCATGACTCTACTGAAAAAGCACACTAATATGCCAATAAAACTTTGGAAGCTCCAAAGTTACGGTAATGACTTGGCCGACTTGGCCATAAGGCTCTTGGCAGGTGAATGAAGAGCCACAGTACCCCGATCTACACCTGAAAACTTTTTGTACACTGCCTTGAGCTTACTATCCGCCGCAGCAGCGTGGAACTGAACCAGTAACTTCGCACAACATCTGTCAAATAACAGGCAAAATCATATTAGCATGATGACCTATGACTCAAAAAGTTGAAGAATCTTGTGAATGAAATCAAGTACAAACATTAACACATCTTCACTGTAACCAGTATGGTGCTTTAATGTTTCAGTCCAGAATGGCCGCTTGCCAAGGGTATGTCGAGCAGCATATACAGCTGAAGCAGCAATCAAGGAGGGGCGATACGAGATGACCACTGGATATTGCATCAGACCAAGTTCGGCCAAGAAAAATGCCATGTTCTCCAACTACAGCAGTTAAAGTTCAGTTAATCTTGACGCATGTGTTAGATTAAGAATCAAATTCTATCAGCATACCTCCTTATCAGATGGAACAGAGGCCTTGACGTATCTGAGGAGGAAGACATATGGTGTAGGGACTGTTAAGTACCATTCCAACTTTCCAAGGATTGCCTTCTCCATTGCCAAAACCTGTTCTCGGATATAGGCATTGTCTGATATGCAAACAAAGTCATTAACCTGTAAGAATTTCGAGACAAGGTTAATCTGGGGAAGGAACGACAGACAACATAAAAGGATGTAACCGAACATGTGAAGGGTATTGACCTCTGGTGCCCATATCTCTTCATACTTGCAAGCAATAAGCATTGAGCTGATGCCAACCAACTGAAGCTCCTTTCTTGGCACAACCTTAACTGCTAGGAACCGATCAACAATGTTGAGAGTAAGATAGAGTGTTTCTGGCATCAGCTCAAATTTGCGATGAACTTCAATCAACCAATCCACTAGGATTGTTCTCATCTTCGCATTGATGTCTGGCTGCAAGTGCATATAGTCATGTACCCTACCATCATCCTGCATCAAATTATCCTTAGATTGTGGTTTAGGAAGAAGGACAGCAGAGATGGATAAAAAGAGGCATATGAATTCATCATTACTTCTGTGAGTTTGTAGAACTTGTAGATATCATCAACATATTCAACTACTGCCAACTCATTATCAACATCTTCTGCATCAATGCAACTGACTGGTAAGTCCTCTTTTGGCTTGTGGCTAAGACCACAGACAGCCTGAAAAATCAACAAAAGGAAATATAATATGTGTGAGGTTGTATCTCCGAGAAAGAGGGAGAATTGCAGCAGAAAATAGTGTGAAACTATCCAATTTACCTTGCTCCGAGCAGTGAGGATTGAAGTGAGTGTTTTAATTTCCTTCTTGGAAGATCCTGCTCGAAATTGCCTTCTGTTAACTGGTCTACCCTCTTCACTCTCATCAGAGCTAATCTCGATCACGTTATCAGGCTTATTCTTCTGAATGGCATTATTAATGGCACCAACTGCAGCCTTTGCTGGCGCTGGACCCCTTCTAGTTCCAGGCCCGTTACCAACTGGTTTCTGTATATTGATAGGAAAATAGAGCACCAAATCAGTTTCTGAATCTAAGCCTTTGTTCCAATATGTAACAGAAGGACTTTGTTATATAAATTATGATTACCTTCCCTTGCACACCATGATCTTTCACCAAATTACCAATGTCTTGAAGTACCCGTCTATTCCTGCCATCAGCCGCCGCCAAGTTCTTCTGTTTGAGTTCCCCTGCGAAGCTCAGAAACTAAAATTATCAACAAGTTTCTTCAAACAAAAAATAAAAAGAACTTCCATACGGGAACTGCCTCGAGGAAACAGGAAAGTTAAAAAGGCCCATAAATTTAGCATCTGCAGAGGGTAAAATTTGAAAACAATGGGAGGATAAGATTTACACTGAATCGCTCACAAAATGTTCAAAGAAACAGCGTGAAACGAGATGAAGAAGACAGAACCAGCCATATAGATTAACCAATCTCACTTGTAGGTTTAATTAGAAAAGCCCAAAGAATTACTTCAACAACAGATCAAGATGATAAAAATGAATGCTCCTCAGTTGAAACAAGATAAACATCGGCATTTCAAATTATGCAAGAACATAACAAAAGACGATTGAGACAGGAAAGATCATGACGTGAATACATAAATAACTTGAAAGCAACACAGAAATAGACCGAACTGAACACTGTTAGCAGGTTTGATGAGGAAAACCTTAAAAGAAATGTTTGAACAACTACTGCTATTATACATCATAAAGCATAACAAACTCCAAAGAAACATATAACCATAACAACAAAACAGAAGATTCAAAGAAGCAACCTTTAAAATTTCACAGTTCAACAGAACAAGGAAGGCCCACAAAAAGATCGATTAAAAATTAATACCTCTAAGTTGGTGGTTAGGAACAACAGCTCTGGAAGCCATTTCTAGATCTTCTTTTTCTTCTTCTTGTTGGGCTTCTTCTGATTCTTGGTTCTGACCAAAGACTCTCGCAAACAACGACGACAGAAACTCCTGGAGGAGACTACTACGCGTCTCTCCTTCTTCTGCTTCTATGGTCGCCACCCTTTCTCTCCCTTCTCCTCCTTGTCTTTTCTCTCTCGAATCTCCGCTCCACAATTGTTTTCCTTCGTTTCTTTGCTTCTTGTGTGAATCGGATATGTGATTGTGTTATACCAGAGAAAAGGGAAAAAGCAAAGAGAGCGTTGAGTTCCCTTTTGAAGCGACGCCAAGCGGCTTCCCACCTCCAACGGTCTTATCTTTCACCATGGCTTAACCGTTGGATTCTCTCCCATCTAACGGCTACAAATCTTAACTACACATGGTTTAAAGCTTTGGGGATTCACTAGCCGTTAGTACTTAGTGGTGGTAATACGGTAATTTTCGCGGGTCGGGTTTGGTGGAGGATCCGTTTCATTAACTTAAAAAATGTATCATAAGCCCTTGTTTCGTTTGACTTATGACTGGAAGAGCTGATTTATCAGGTCTGGGATCTTGGGTTCATTTTATCATTTTTATCAAAATATAATTTAAATTTTAACATTTTTAAAATGCTCAATTTTAATTTTAATATTTTTAAAATGTTCAAAATAAAATTTAAGTTAGACAAAAAATTAAATAAATTAAATTTCCTAATAAGTATTACGTGATTACTGTCATATTATTATTATTATTATTATTATTATCATTATTATCATTAATTAATAAATATAACTGTCACGTGTATTCAATCATGAATGACAACATCTTAAATATGTGATTTGACCGGTTGAACACAAGCTTGGGCCCAACCGAGCCTTATTAGGCTTTAGACCTGGGCAGTTCGTCTCTGTTATCAAGCCTATATGCCACATGAAATAGTGTGATCGGCGGTTGAATAACTTGGAAGAATAGTAATAGAAATGCAAATGAATATAGTGAAGAATGAGAATGAATATTATCATTATAATTATGATGATTGGTTAAGAGAAAGACATGATTACCATTACTATTGGTTTGTAAAAAATAGTATAATTATTTAATTATCAAATGAATTATATTTTAATTAATTACAATATTTTAATTAATGAATGAATTATATTTTAATTAATTATATTGCAATTAATTAATTAATAATAATATTTTAATTAAATATAATTTAAATAAATAAATAATAATAATATTTTAATTAATTATATTGTAATTAATTAATTAATTACAATATTTTAATTAATAAATAATTATATTTTAATTAATTAATTAGTTACATTATTTTAATTAATTATAGTGTAATAATAATATTTTAATGAATGAATAGTTATATTTTAATTAATAATAATATTTTAATTAAATATAAAGTAATTAATTAAATAATATTAATATTTTAATTAATGAATAATTATATTTTAATTAATTAATTATAATATTTTAATTAATTATAGTGTTAATTAATTATTCTCATTCTTTCCATTCCTCTCTCCCATTCTTTTAAATTATGAGAGGAACGGAGGATTGCCCAAAACTAAGAAATGAAACTCTTAGGTCTTCAAAGATAGGTTCATATCAAGCATCAATTTTTATTTCATACTTATACTCCTTTTCTCATACCCTTCAAAGAAGCACTTTCTAATTGTTTTACTTTAGAGCTTAAAATTATTAATATTTTGTAATTATTTTAATTATATATAGTAATTAATTTAATTAAAAAATTAACTAAAATCACTAATCTAATTGAAACCCCTCTCCTCTTTATGATATGTCTCTGCTCTCACAAGTCTACACTTCATCTCAACTCCAACCCTCTGGTTTAACACACAAATCCTATAAGAGGAGCTTAAAGAGAAAGAGCATTAGTGACTGTTAGTGGTGAAGAGTATTGTGGAGATTATACATGTATTGTGGACATCAATTCAGTCCCTTCATTAAAACGTACGCCTATGACTCCTTATTCAGCTTCATCTTCGTTCGTAGATTATACAATTTTTGATTAAGACATTGATAGGAACATCATTTGCAATCCTAGTAGTAATTTCGGTATCGGGACCTAAGAATAGAAAAATCTATTTGGCCAACATTTTATTTTTTACGAGCTGATTCAATGCAAACGAAGATTAGTATGAGAATGGATGATCTAAGGGATCCTCTTAGGACACCTTGTGGACTAACAAAAAAAAAAATACCAGTATCAACAATATCATCAAACCATTCAAGACCAACTTCAAGAATCGATATCCACATTTTGTTCCAAATATGGCAAATTGGATCCATGATTAATATAGATTTCTATTACTCCATTACACAAGCATCATTCTTCCTCATCTCATGGGTTCTTTAACATCTTCCATGAGCACATCTCAAGGTCCCAAAACCAGAACCAATCAATTTCAACGTCTCCACTTTCAACATCACCATCCACATATTCTACAGCTTTCGTACAGATAAACTTCCCACTATGAATTGCAGTTAATTTCCCATCCCAGCCATCCATCACATACAAATGTCAATATGATATTAAACATAAAAGCATTGAATAGAAGAAGACAAGCACTTCATTACCTAGAGGTTTCCTTGAAGAAAAATGTCAACCATTGAAGCTCGGTTTTGAAGGTACATTGACATAGAGCGAGTCTCTCGTTCACTAGTAATAAAAGGGTTGTAGCCATTCCACTTGTCCAACAAACATTTAACTTCGCTGTCTATTTACCATCCTACTTGTTGAGTTTGTTCCTTAAAGTTGATTAAACAACCAAGAGCATTAACACGATAACTTAGAAAAAAGGAAGGAAGATGGCAGGGTCCGATCAAGCAGCGAAGCACTCGTCGGAGGTGCTTCACCAGAGACGGAATTTGGGACGTTGTCCGGTGAGGATGGCCATGGGTGGGGTTGCAATAGCTGCCACTCTTGGTTACTTGGTTCTATATTCTAAGAAGAAACCTGAAGCTACTGCTCTGGACGTGGCCAAAGCCACTACTGGGGTCTCGCATCCTCGCAATTAGACTACATTCAATGTTACTTGTCAACCGCTTTCAGATTCTTGGTTTAAGTATAGTATACTCAGATACTCTGCTTTTCTCTTTTCTTGTTTTATTACTTTATGTCCTGATGCCATGGGCTTGGCTTGTAATGTAGAAGAAATAAGTATTATGGAATATATCATGCTCTGTTCTTCTTTTCTTTTTGTGCCAGAAGAATTTATGATTACTATTTTTAAGTATATACTATATAATCTCTTATATATAAACAATAATGAAAACAGATAGATCAATGAGCCTAAATTTAGATATTTTCAATTGATCGATCGATTGATCATATCAAGTCGATATTAATATGAGACCTAACTTTTTTAAATAAAAAGATATCATTTTGTTTGAAAGAGTTAGGCGTTAAGTAGGGTTAGTCTGGATAATCCTAACCTAAATTTTCTTTAAAAATGTTATTTTAAAAATATTATTTTTAAAGTTACTGATTTTTTAACTTAGTCACGGGATCAGATCCTCTGATCCCTTTTTTGTGTAACTATTCTGTGTTATTGCATATGAGCCATCTATTTATATAAGTCCTACGTAAATGAATGACTCAGATATAATAACACAAAATAAGTACATAAAAAATAGACCAGAAGATCTGACATCCTTAGTCACTTGTGTTAGCTTTCTTCCTTTCCTTTTATAGCACCATGTCAGAACCCATCCTTAGTCACTTGTGTTAGATTTTTTTTTTGTTTAAAAGGAAACTGTCGAGGCAGATTATAAAATAAGTTTAGGGAAACTAGTTCCCGACATATCCTCAAGGAGGAGACGGTGGCACTCTATAGGTACGATATCAAAATAAGTTACATCCACAGCAAAAGATGTAGCCTGAGTGGCAAGCCAGTCAGCACTTCTGTTGCCCTCTTGGTAAACACGCTGATGAACAACAGTCCAATTGCGATGAAACAGTTCGCAAAATGCTCGCGACAATTAGGCATACCGCCTATATACGGGAATCCGAGAAAGAGAGGAGCTGGTACACCGTGGTCGAATCTTCCTCCATCCTGGGTTCCCTCCTTTCATCCTAGGTTTTCACATTTATTGGTTAGTTCGTTAGGAAGCAACTTACATTCCTTATAGTAAACAATTGGGCCATCAAAAACTAGAGAAGTTGTAAAGAAGGTTTTTCTTAATGAAGAAACTTGTTCCTTTTCATATTAAACACACCTGAGCAAGCAAAAGAGTCCTTGAGAATGGTCCGTGACACTTGGATAATACTCTTTTATCTTCATCCAGTTGTGGAAACTTGGATTACCTTTAAAAACGATCAAAGAAACTTATATCCCTCTATAGATTAATCTACTCAATATCCCTCTAGAATACTAGAACCCAGTTACAGCCCAAAAGAATAAAACTTGGAAGCTAACAAGGAGAAGGTTCAAAGGGGTGATTACCAAGAACTCATACAAATTGAATGTCAATCCACTGAAGCACCTAGCTCCAAACCATCTAAAGCTCCGGTTGATGTGGAGGAAGCCGATCATCCCAATAGTTTCCCTACAAAGAGTTTAGTTATGCCAAAATTGTTGGGAAAGAAGGGTGTATAACACACACAACGATCAATCAATAAATCTTTCCCCGCTTGAATGAATCTATTAGGAGTAATAATGAGAAAAATTGGCAGCAAACCAAATGATCAACAAGCTTCCCAAATAATGCACAAATCAAATAGCCAATCAGAAAGATACAACAATTATTTAACGTGGCAAAAACTCCTTCGATGTGAAGGATAAAAAATCACGGGACCTCTCTTGGTCCAAGCAAATGAAATCCACTATCACAAATACTGTCTTACAAAGATCAACAACCACAAATTCCAGAAATCAAAGGCTCAATCTCATATAGTCACAAATGAAAGTAGAGAACTAAACAAAGAGAGCAATCACAACAAAGGCTTCTGTCCTAACAAATTCTGGAAACGTTCCAACCGTCCAAATCTAATCTCCACCGTTCAAAACAAAGAACAATGAGTAAGGAACATGCTCACCAAAATTTAGCCTGATCAGACAAAGAATGGTTGACCAAAATGAGAATATGGCGAAACTCATCAGTTCTGGAAATTCATTGCGACCAGTCCACTTCTGAATCCAAAAACTCAACCTCTAGACCTCGAAACCAAATCTCCACCGTTCATAATGGAGAAAAGTATGTCTAGCAACTGTAAACCAAAAATGAGACCGATCCAACGGTGAACGACTTCCCAGTGGCTAGAAAAGTAAAACAGGTTGAGTGAAAAATCTCTCCCCTTTTTGTGAAGACAAATCTCTCTCTTCTCTCCTCTCTCTCTCTCTTTTTTTTCTCTCCCCTCTTGGCAGCTGCTAAAATTTCATTAACAATTCAAACATTAACCCTAATGGGTTAAAATAAAATGGGCTTTAAAAAAATGATGG
>JANTNU010000234.1:6329791-6354451 GCA_024752395.1 Erythroxylum havanense
ATGGCTACAGAAAGCTCTTGACATAAACTACAAGTTTCCAGAAGACCATTTTATCAAATTTTGCCTCAAACAAAAGTTAACTCTCAAGTCAAACATTCTATCTCCAAAAAGTCAAACTTTCTACATTCTTCAAATTTTCACACTTTTTCTTTTTAATCCTTGCTATTTAACTTCATTTCAATCAACTCATCCACTTTCCTCTCATAATCCATATAAGTTCACTCACATATCAAAGTCCTCAAAATTAAACAATTCATTTCTCATAAATTTTTCTTAATTTCATCAAATTTCCTTAAATTCATAAATTGTCAAATCATTTTAATATTCTAATTTTCACCAAAAATTCGGGGTCCAACACCTTCAAATGTATGAGAGAGCTAAATGGGTTAAAAGAGGAGCTTAAGTTCCTCAATAAGGGCAGGGTAGGTATAAGATCGGTTTTGATACAAGTTGAAATTCATATTCAAGTTTTATGTATAAAATACATTTGAAATTCAAAAAGCCTAAATTCTTTTATTAAATTGAGTTTTTGCTTTTTCAATTTGAATTTAGCAATGAGTAAAAAAATTCAACGGATTTGATCGGTTTAATCTTAAAAATCTTAAACCGTTTAACTTTTCATTTAAATTTACTTTAATAATTATTATTGTTATAACTAATCAATTTATTAATTAATCGGTAAATTTTCGTAAATTATTAAGTTTATATAAATATAAAATAAATCAATTAATTTTTATTTAATAATCTCTTTTCAATTCAACTTCAAATTATTCGATAGACCTTTCAATCATATTTTAAATTTTTAAATTTTATTTAATCTTTAGTCGATTTTACGACAGTTTAATACCAGTTAAACATTTAAACCTTAAATTTTTTGTTTCTATCAGTTTAACTCTCGGTCCGGTTTTTGAAACATTAAAATTTAGTTCTAATGTATTTAAATTAATTTATTCAAAATGCAAATTTCATATAATTATATAAAAATATTTAAATTTCAAAATATTTTTTAAATTTCGAAACTTTAAATTTAATAAAGTTAAACTAATTTAGGTTCAAACCAATTTGTTATCTCTAATCACATATGAAAAAATATTTTTATCATTTGCCCAAAATTTTTATGTAAAATTCTTTTTTGAGTTTTATAAGAATGCAAAATAAATTAAATTTTCTTTGAAATCACTAAACTTTATTAATCGGAATAGTTACAGCAGGCGGTAAGATGATTCAAAGAATGGAAATGGATAGGTTAAATTGGTCAAATTCTGAGTTTAGCAATTGAAGCGTTCGTTTTAGGTCCACCGCCTCGCGTGCGCATTTCCTCCTCCGGAAACCGTCGGCCGGTGGTTAGAAATAAGTATAACCGACTGAACAACAAACACTTACAGACAATAACAAGAAATATCCAATGGAGGATCAAGCTCCTAACGTAGATGAAGATAAGGGAGTCAAAGCATTGGCCTCCTTCTACTCCAGCTATGTATGGAATCGACTTGTCGCTTTCTTTCCCTCCAACACTAAGTTTATTGGCAAAATCTCAGGCCTCTACCGTCAAACAGCTCGCACCACTCGCAAACCTTGCTTTCCTCTTCCTTTGCCTTCTAACTCTCCAGATTCTTCTCTGTATGCTCTCTGCTTTCTCATTTTTCCTTTGTCTATGTTCATGTGATAATAAGGATTCTAATGGATTTTAGATGTCTTATACTCCCTGCATTTTTTCTATACTTGCTACTCTAGCATTTATTTAGTTCACCATGCATGGTTCCCTCTAATTGCTATATATATTTAGCTGAAAAATAATGATTACACTTTAGAAACGATGGTTAGATGATAGGATTGTTTATGTCTGAATTTATCATCCTTAATCTTATAATATGCCTTGATAAGTTAATTAGTGCTAGGATACAATCGTATTTCCTAAACATATGGCTTCCTTCTCCTTTTGTTGCATTGTTATACAGAAATGTGTTCAAGTTTTAGTTGCTAGGTATGAAATTTAATGTTCTTTCTTGTCCTATACATGCAGGTTTGTGACAGAGCCATCTAGGCTCTATGACGTCCTGGAGGATATTATACAACACCTTATAGCTAATTTACACAATGTACAAAAGAATTTGCAGTTTTGGCAATCTAGAGCAGAGGTTAGCATTTAATTTCACTGGCCTATTTTGTAATTATCCTGTCTATCACTTTATTTAGTCAGATATTTCTCTTCGACTAAACTAAAGTATTTCAGGGTTCTAATGCTCGAAAGCTGTACTTCATGATTTTTGAGAGAGGACCATTGGCTTTCATTGATGGGACAGTTTACTTCCTGCGTGGATTTGGTGAGGGTTCTACCATTCAGCGGTTTTACCAGTCTGCATCTGCTCACATATCTGAGAGGATAGCAGCTCTCAGCACCATAAGAGACGCACTTGCTACATCCTTGGCTGAGGTAACTTCCTTTTATTTGTGTATCCTATTTTTTGTTCTTATGTCGTTGTGTACAAAAGTTTGTTAAAGTTTGCAGCTACTTTTTCCTTTAATTTAATTCCAGTATTTGATATGCATGCCACATGTTGTCCCAAATGTATTGGTAAAATATTTTAGAACAGATGTTTTGTCCAAGCTGGTTGAACTTGAAATGTCTAATGTTATTAACCTGTGGACTATACTTGTTTCTCATTGCTTTCTCAAGCTTACAGTTCATATTATGGATATCTGAAGTGTTAAGACTCTTTGGAAATTTCAGCTTCCCTCATCTATTTCATTTTGATTTTTGACGCATCCTTTCCTTGCTTAAATTTTAATGTAGGATTAGTTTACCATATCTAAAACTTTACCTTAACCATTTTAGACTCTGTTTCTGTCAATATGTCTATATTCAACTTATGCAGTCTATTCATTACTTGCTATGGTCTCAATATATGTGTCAAACAATTTAGCCAGTGTTTGTTCTCAACAGGGCTATAAGAATCAATGATAAACCTCATTCTCTGTACCGTCAGGTTTACATGGAAGTCAATAAATGTGGTGAGGAGTTAGTGAAGGATCCTGAAAAATCATTGCCTTCATTACTAGCTTCTATTAATGGTATGTTTTCGAATTTGGAGGCATCAATTGGTCATCTGCATGCTATACATCAGGTTAGTGTCTTAGTGTCATACTGAGCTTATCAATTTGCTTTCCATGTATGTGGAAAAAACAATTTTCTTAATTCAATGCTACATTTTTTGTATGTTCAACTGTGAAGCCTGTCAAAATATTTTAGTAATTGGTGTTTCACTTACATGCATGGTGCTATGCTTTCTAATATGTATTCTTGAATTTTATGCAGACTTCTTCTGTTGAGGGAAGCTATTCGTTTCCTTTGCTGCTTGAGGAACTACCAGAAGTTAATGGAGGGTCTCAGTGGACTGATTGTGAAATGAGAGATGCCATCAATATGGTTTACAAAAATCTCGAGACACTTGACTCCTATGTGTCTTTATTGGTGATAATTTTTATTTTTTTCTCAGTGATTGGCTAAATTTGGGTTGACTAGTAATTGTTGTTGGAGATGCTGATCAAATGTGATTCTTCTTTCCTTTAGGTTGCTAAACACCAAAAGCCAAGAAAAGTAAACCAATACTGGATTCGCTACACATGTGGTGCAGTTGGCCTGTCAGTTTGTTCATTGTGGCTCCTTCGACATAGTAGTTTGATGGGAAGTTCTGATATTGACAATTGGATTCAGGAAGCTAGGGATTCAGTTGTGAATTTCTTTAGTGACCATGTGGAGCAACCGGTATATCTAGCTTGCTCTTTTTATCATATGGTTCCATAACTGCCATTTGGAATTGCACAAGTTCTGTGATCAAATTTAGATTTCTATGCAATGCTGAAAGCACTTATTACTAATTTGTTTGAAAGTGGAGTACAGAGATTTTCTTCCTTCACAGTGCTGTAGTTTGACCACATAAATTTCAGTAGTGCAAAAATCAACCATTTGTGGCGTATCTAGAGATTAACTCATGATAATTGTGACTTGAATCCATACTTGGGCTGGTTGTAAATCCCACTTCAGTACGGAAATGTTGAAAAGGTATATATGGGATCTTTTGGAAAGGGGTACTTGTCACCTTCTGGGACTAGTGCCAGAAATCCATCTAAAAATTCAGGTTAAAATGATCTTGCATTGTTGTGCTATCGATACTTAGGATGTAATTACACTTCAGTATGCGAATGTTGAAAGGGTTAGAGAAATGGGTACTTACCACTCTCCTGAGACTAGGGCAAGAAATTCAACTAATAGTTCAGATACTTGTTAACTTATATACTTTTTTTTTTCTTTACATTTCTGATGTTTTCTAGCTTTCCTAGTCCAAATGGATTCTGAGACCCCTCTCTCTTGTAGTTCTGTTTCCGGATTTTAGCTATTCAATTGAAATGTCGTGAGATTTAACAAACTGGTCATTTTATCAGCTTCTCTCTATAAGAGATGAATTATTTGAGACATTCAGGAAGAGACAAAAAGGTGTGATGGAGGCCGAAGAAGTTCAGTTGACTGCTAATTCTTTGCGCAGGTTGACATTTCGTTCCACTTTCGTTTCCCTCTGAAAATACTGTATTATGATGAGTCATTGTAAAAGTGGAACTGATAATCATAAGATAAACCTACATACTTGTAGCTTGCAATGTATAGCTTCTCTAAAATACCTGTGAAGAATCTACACACTTAACACTGGCTTTTAATTTACACACATGTAATTTATAATGATGACAGACGGCCTAGAACATTGAAGAACAAGTTAGGTGTTAATTATCCTAAAAGTAGGGGAACAAAACAATTCATGTATGACAACTTTGGACTATTATACTGAAGTACGTGGAATGTGAGATGTGACATAATATTTGTATTAAAAAAATTAAACATTGAAAATCTCCATCGCTTAGTTTCCAATTTATTAGCTTTGATGTCCAAGTCTGCATTCCCTACGATGGGAGGATGGGAAGAAATATATTTAGAGGCTTTGATTCAACTTCTATTTCCCTTTCCATTTGTGTTAATCAAGATGAGATGATTTCCGTTGCATTGGTGCAATAGAGCCCTTTTGTTTGAATATAGTAAATAGTTGAATGTCATTAGGATGTCTCTATCGACCTGAAATGAAAGGGTAACTGCTATCAATTGCTTAGTTTATGATAAATTTGCACTGGCAATGGGTTTATGATAGCTTTGTTTTACGTTGGCTTTCCTCACTAGAAGGGATTTGTATGAAAACTTTGGAATAGGATAGTCAGGTACTGAACAATGAATTGGAAAGGTTCTGATTGCTGAAATAGGATTTCTTTTGATAGAAATTATATGACGTGATTTATTTTAAATATTTGTACAGTACTGCCCATCTTCTCCTTCCTCCTTTTTTCTTTAATTAGTTCTCCAATTTGTTTTCTTGCGTGTCCGATCTTGCAGAAAATACTTGGATTTCATTGACCATGAACTTTCTTTGATTAATTATGTTGCTGGCATGCAGAATGTTGTTGGCTTTCAGTGAGCAGACAAAAGGTCAAAAGTTCCCAGAGAACGCTTCAGATCAGGAAATGCTTGAAATAGTGATGACAAGGTAGGCTGCACTCTGAGCTTATGGGATTAATGAGTAAGTTCTTAAAGATATGTATACGAGAAGACTAAGGGTTTAATGAAATGTTACTTTTTGCTTTTATACTCCAGTGTTTTTGTTTTCTAATTTCTTGTCTAGGTTTTATGTTTTCTACCGCCCAAGTAATGACGTGTCCAGGCAAAAAATACTCTTATTGTTCTGCTGAATGTTTATATATCAAGTTTATGATTATGGCAACAGAAAGAGTTGAGAGAGGGAAATTTATGTGTAATCAGCAATCTTGTTTCCTAGAATAGAATGAACTAATGAACTTTAGGAACACTCTAGCTTGTAGTGACGCTACCCACTCCCAGAGCAACTTTCTCGGTGAATATTTAGTCGATGAATGGATGGGTGTGGCATTACCTTTTCTTGTCCTACTTTGACTCAAATTGTTTCAAGCAAGAAAGTATTCTCTTTATGATGCAGTATTGTCTATTATGATGATTTATTTGTCAGCACCACAACCAATTCACAAAGAAAAGCTAGTGGATCTGTTTGACACCGGTGACCTTTACCCTTTCAGTTTCAAAATATTACCTGATTGATGAGTTTATAATTTTCTAGTTTTAGGTGGAACATCGAAACCTAGATGTAATTGGGTTAAGTGATTCCTCCCAGCATATTGACATGAACTCCAACTTAAAAATGAAACCTATGTGCCATAAAATTGTGTAGGAGAAATCTTCAACACTTGGCATCAATACTCATAAAATTTTTCTGAGTTGATTCCTGAGTTGATATAACACTGAATTACTTATAAGTAGGCATGCATATGTACTTATCTTACTCCTGTCCTTGGAAAGTGAACTCCTTGGCTACTGTAAATAGGTACGAGAAGGAACTAACACATCCTATTCAAAACCTTTTAAGTGGGGAGCTTGCTCGTGCTTTGCTTATCCAGGTAATCCAGAACACTTTGATAATGATGCCTGTTTCTAACATTGGTCATAACCTGATATATTCTTCCCATTTCAGGTTCAGAAGTTAAAACTGGATATTGAGACGTGAGTCTGCTCAAATAGTATGCCATATCAAAATCAAATTTTATTTGGCCTTCCTAGTATGCTTAATTTGCATTGATCTTTAATCAGGGCAATGCTAGAACTTGATCAGATCCTCAGGGCAAATGAGATCAACTTTGCTATTCTGGCTGCCTTGCCAGCATTTTTTATTTCTCTCATTCTGCTAATGGTAGCACGTGCATGGCTCAAACGGGTACGTAAACAGTAAATATTTTCCATTGCTTAATAGGAGTTTCTTTGAGTGAATTATATGTGTTGCAATTGTATTGGGGATGGCATTTGTGATGTGCGGCCTTGCATTGACCAGTATGTGTAGATACACATCTGCTCTTTTACTCCAAGGCTGGCAGCCCCAGCTTGAAATGCTGTATATGATTTCTAACTTGATTGAGGTAGATTGTCTTTCCTTTGGCCATTTATTGCATCTGTTTCTTGAAAAGTAAAGAATGATTTCTTCAGTTATTAAGTTGAGGAGAATATGGTTCTTTCCTTTCCTTTGCATGGTGTGCAACTATGCAAGCGAATTTATACATTGTAATACAAGTTATTTAAATATTTTGATTCTTTTGTTTATGGGTTTGAAATGAGATTATAGTTCACTTTCCCTTAATCACCAAACAAATTAGGCTGCTTTGTGCTACTGCTAATCTTCAACACTGTGTATGGAGCAATAAAAAGCATATGTCATGACATGTACATATCTGGGCATGAACTTCAAAGCATTAGAGGTGCACATTTTACAGCAAATTTCTGAGGATGGAGCACCACAATTTGATGCAATGGACAGGTCTAAGAAACATATACATGACCATTTGTGAAAATTCTGAATTGAGATTCCTGATTTTAGTTCAAGGAGTTAATTTGTTCCTAATCTTCTTCTCCATGCTCACTTTCACAAGTATCTGCACGCATATGTTTTTATGCACTACAGTGTTTATCCATGTTCTTTCTGCTGCTTTTGTTGCATAAATCAGGACACTAGAGCAGAAGGAAGGGGGAGAATTGCTCGGCGTCAAAGGAGGCTACTCTTAGCAGAGGTTGAAAGAAGGATTATGCAGTACCAAAATTATATTGATCAAGGCCTGGTAAGAAACTGCATTTAGTGTTGGATTATTATTAGACTTCTTAAAAGTATCTTTATAACTTGATCATTTCCAATGTCATGATATGCATGTTAACAATTCACTGTAAGAGAAGTTGCTTTCTATCAAAACAGCCAAGAATGTGAGGTGATGGTGAGTTACTGTAAGAAAATGTGGACCAGTTGAACTATCTCTTTTATACTGTGAGTCTTTGTGATTCCATGGCCGTTTCCGGTGATGAAAGATTGCTTTTGCAAACAATAAGATAGCTTCTGGCCTTCCACTTGTTCACAGATTCAGCCATGCAATTATACTAATTAAGAGTAATGACATATCTATCCATCACTCCACTCATTATGCAGGAGAAAGAGTCAATGTCCATGTATGGCTTAGCATTGTATAGTTTGGATCGCCTATTTCATGCTGTTGAAAGACATGCAAAAGCAACTGGTGAATGGAAGTGGTTAGTATGAACTACCGGGTTCCTATATTATTATTTTTGATCTACATCGCTTATGCATCTTTATTTATGCTCATGCAAATACTGAGGTTGGTTTAGAGCTAACTAGTAAGGTGATGAACAGCTTGAGACAAGATATCATGGATCTGGGAAAACCAGGCCTTCCAACTACTTACAAACTTGCAGTGACATCACGCATGGAGCAGCTGTACGAGTGCTTGCTTCCTTCATTTAAAATACAATAGGGTTCTCTTTCCTTCCTTTATTTTCCTTAAAAAATGTCAACTTACCTTCCCAGGAGAAACAAAGATTTAAAAGATGAAAAGAATAGGAAAAAATATATATCATTTAAAATTCAAAGGGGTGGATCCCATCTTTATACATGCTGGCATTACATGGTATTTTGCTTTATGTAATGCGAGACAAACAAGAAAGAAATTCCCTCCAGTTGGGGATTTGATCAATTTTGTAAGCATTGGATTATAAGACCTCAAATCATTTGGCTTTTTGATCAATTTTGTAAGCATCGGATTTTAAGACTTCAAATCATTTGGTTTTACTGATGTCCCAGTAAGATTTTGTAAGTTCCACATACATGCCTTTTTCGTGGCCATCTTTGTTCTTGTTAAATCAGTACCGCAGTGGTTGTAAAGATGTCAAATTTTGCCTTGTGGCTTGACTGTTATTTCAAAAGTGATGTCGTTTTGTTGAAGTTTTTCTTTGAAAAATATGACGGGCTGGGTTGATCAGGCCCACTAGTGACTTGTCGGGCCATGGGCTGACCCATCCCGGCCGATCGGGGTACAGGTCACAATGGCCTAGGCATCGACATCTCTATGTGGTTGAGTCTTCCAAATAACAAGAGATGATTGTGCATTATATTGGTCCTTTGTGACTATAAGATAAGAAAATAAAAAGTTGTATGCATTGTGGTCCTTCTTAAAAATTGTAAAGCAGAAAATTTTTTGTTGAATACGTCAACTGTTTTGCGCCGTTACTTTCACATTTTCTTTACAACTTGTAGATGTAGACCGAATGCAATAGTGGCCGTACTGCGTGCGGACTGCATGTACATTCGTGGACTAATTCCTCTGTTCCATCATCTACCCGGAAAGCCACTTTCTCCGGTTCAATTCTTCTGTCCCATTTTGCCCAGTACTTTCTGTCCAGGATGTTGTTGGGACTTGGGACAGAGGGTACCGGACAAAATGGGACAGAAGATCTCATGCCACTTTCTCCCAGTGTGCTAGTGTGCTGCTTATCAAAGCAGGATTACCATTACCATGAGCATCAAGGTTTTTGACCCGCGGTATACATTAAGGACCACGTAGTTTCTATTAGCATTTCAAGTCGAGAACCTGGAAAAATGGGTGAAGCAGGAGACGACTATCCAATTTTGATTCTCAAAGAATGGTTGTGACTATACATTCTATGATGGTTGAATTGGAGCCAGTCGCCATCTACCGAGCTGATGGAGCCCTTCCAACACACAAACCAAGCTCAACCCATTGATTCAATCAAGCTTTGACCCGGTAGCTTGGAGACATCAATTTCCTTCATGAAATCCCTTATTTTCTCAGCCTCCTCATATCTACCTGCTTCTGCATAGATGTTTGACAAGAGGACGTAATAAGAAGCCTTTTCTGGCTCCAACTTGATTAATTTCTTTGCAATCCTTCCTCCTACTTCAAGATTATTGTGAACTCGACACCCTGATAATATAGCACCTAGAACGCCAGCATCAGGTTCAATTGGCATTTCCTCAATAAGCTTCTCTGCCTCCTCTAGAAGCCCTGCCTTTCCCAGACAATCGACCATAGCTGCATAATGTTTCAAGCCAGCAACCAGTCCGCAATCTTGAATCATTCTAAAATAGGATCGTGCTCGCTCCACCAGGCCCCCATGAGCACACGCTGTTAAGACGCCAAGAAATGTTACATCATTGGGCATAACCCCTGCTCTTCCCATCCGATCAAACAGTTCCAGAGCAATATCCACATTGCCACCCAGTCCATATCCCAAGATCAGTGAGCTCCAAGAAAACACATCTCTCCGGCGCATTTTATTGAACATCCTACGGCCGTAAGTCAACATCGCACATTTCACGTACATGTCTACAATGGCGTTCCCTAAACTTAATTCCATCTCCAAGCAGTTCCTCAAACACCAGCAGTGAACGCTCTTTCCATGCTTTAACCACCCCAGTTGACCACACATTAACAGCAAGCTCACCATGACAACCCCATCTAACTTAATCTCAAAATTCAACATCTCCCTGAATAGTTGCAAACCCAAACCAGGTTCCCCATGCTGGGCATACCCAGATAACATAGCAGTCCAAAGAATTGCATCTCTTTTGGGCATTTCATCAAACACCAGTCTAGCGTGAAACACGTAACCCAAAGTGACGTACATAAACACTAGAGCCGACCCAACAAATAAACTCACCTCGAAACCCGTTTTTACACACAACCCATGTAGCGTAATGCCCAGACTTAAGCACCCAGAGCCCGCGCACGCCCTCAAAACAAGAGGAAGCGAGAAATCATCTGGTCGAACTTGGGACTCCCTCCACATAAGGAGGAACAATTCCAAGGCTTTCTCAGGAAAGTTTGAACGAGAAAACTCGCCAATTACAATGTTCCAGGAGAAAATATTTCGGTGTGGCATGTGAAAGAAGAGGGAGAGAGCATGAGGGTAGAGCATGTTGTGGTGAGAGTACGTGAGAACAAGCTTAGAACTGAGGACCACATTGTCGTACAGAAGAAGCCGGAGCAAGCGAGCGTGGAGGTGGCGCAGATGTGAGGGGTTTGGAGAAGTGTGGAGAAGGTTAAAATAGTGAGAAACAATGGAGCTCCGGTCAGTGACGTAAGTGGCAATGGTTGTAAAGAAAAGTCTATTGATCAGAAGCTGAGGCTTTGGTCTTCCACGAAGCAAAAGTAGCGGATGCATAAACATTGGCAAGTGCGAAGCAGCTGCACGTCGCCGCAACTCTCACTGGCGTGTCTTTTGCTAATGTGCCTGAGGAAAATATATTCTTACATGTTTAACTTGAATTTGTATATTAATAAAATATTTAATATTAATTAGTTATTGATTTTATTTTTCTTAGAAGTAATGTCAGAGGCAAGAACGCACTTGAACTTATATGATATGATTTTAAAATTTTTTAAAATTTCATATAATTCAAATATTAGTCTTTTAGTTTGTTTAAAATTACAAATATTTCAATTTTTTATTTAATAATTTCATTAAATAAAATTAATATAATAATTATTTTATTATTAAATATAATAATTATCAAAAAATATTTTATGATTAATATATTTAATTTTAATATATTTCTTAACTTAACTCTATAAATTTTATTCATTTAGAACTAATATTTTTTGATATTTCAATAGATCAATACATTTCAAAATTTTATATAATTTAATATAATAATTTGATAGGATATAAAATAATTTTGTATGTTTAAATCATAAAATATTTTTGGTTGGGTCGGTCGTGCTAGGCCCGAACCCAATCATAACGACCCATGGTCCGATTGGTCCATCTCTCAAGGACTGGTCTCACACCTATCGGTTATACTAAGCCCAGGCCAGTCCACGCATCCATAGCCCATTCGCAGGTGGAAGTCTCCCATGTATACGTAAAGACTTAAACCTAGCATCTGTTCCATAAATAAAGTATAACTCTGTCATAACAGAGGTACGTGATCATAACCCTAGTTTTCTCTGCTCACAGCAATCCTACCCTAAAAAAGACTAACTTGAGTGTTGGAGGGGCTTATCAGGAAACAACCCCGACGTGTCTTCTTTGTCTTGCGGGAACCTTCAATCCAATGCTCTCGTGAAAAGCAGCCAGCTCTATGGATCCAAATGGTAATGTGCAGTTTCGCCATAACCAGGCTGAACCAATTTTCAATTGGGATTTTTGTATAGTTTTTATAAATTATCTTTATGAGAAAATTTTCAGTACTAATTCCTTTATGCCTTCCCCTTATTTACAAAAAAAAAAGAGAAAAAGTTTATTTATTATTAAAATTAAACCTTTTAGTCCAATAAAGTTTCTAAAACTTCATAATTAAGTTAAACATTTTCTTTTTAATTACTCTTTTATGTATGACCCAAATTCTTAATTTTTTGACAATTATTATAAATTATAATTAGAATTTAATAAATTAAAACTTTTGTAATTATCCTATTAAACAATTTATAATAATAGATCAAATTTAACGTCTAACAACATATCATGACCGCCAAATATTAAAAATATCAAATTCATTTGACTCAACTTCTTCGTGCATAATTATGTTTTATGATTTAATTATTTCGTTATCTAATGTTTGAGTTGGATATTAAAATATGGATTTAACATCTACCCTTTTAAATCAAATCATATTTATTCTTATCAGTTATTAATTGATCTATAATTGATATTTGAAAACATTTCTTCAAATCTTAATTTACTATGATCATGTAATTCTTAAATCATTACTAATAAAAAATAGTGAAATATTTTCTCCAATTATGAACTTACTCAACTATCTTTCTATGATTAATATCAAAATATCACGTACTAAGCTATCTTAAATAGAATATGTTGTAAGTGACATCATAATATAGTAATTATCATATGAGATATTTTAATAATGTCAAATTTAAGGATTAATTATACAACTATCACAATTAAAAAATCACAAACTTATAAGTAATATTTTAGTTAAGATTCTTATAATGAAGTTAATTTAGTAAGCTTATTCTCTAATAAGTGCTAACACACTTATTTAAGTATTTTTATATTTTAATTTATAAAATCAACTACTCTAAAATAGTAATTCACCGTAAACTAATCCATCATTTAACATTGAAAATACCAACAAAAATTACAAGCGATATTCAACTTAGATATAAATACCATTCATGATTTTATGTTTAACTTAAAATTGGCTAATATAATGTATATTTATATTTAAAATATTAATACAAATCTTATTTTAAAATTTTAATATTAAAATATAGGATTGAACCAAAACAAAAGTTATCTAACGCCGTCAACAACATGACTTCAACTGCGACGACGATGACTTCAATTGTTCTTTTTTTTTTGTATAAAAGGAAAATACACAGAATACTAAACGAGATGGGGGAAACACTGCCCCGACAAATCTTCTAAAAGGAGAGGAAGGCACCCTTGGCGTGTAACATCAAAATAGGTGATACCAATGTCTGTTGGACCTGCCCGGATAGCGAGCCAGTCAGCATATCTATTGCTCTCTCGGTACAAATGTCGATGAACAACAGACCAGTTTCTGGTGAGAAGTTTCAGGATACCCATGACGATCGGATTGCTCGACTGAGAGCGGGGCGTCACTGAAGAGAGAAGCTGGTGTACCCCCAACGAGTCCACTTCCAGCTCGATCCAACGATAGCCCAATCGTCAAGCCAGGGAGAGTCCTGTGTAGATAGCCCAGAGCTCCGCTGACTGCGCAATGCACCACCCTATAAACTGGGAGAATCCACCCAGCCAATTGCCTTTACTGTCCTGGAGAAGCCCCCGGCCGAGGCCGTGAAATAGGTGCGATGACAAGTCCCATTGATGTTCAGCTTGACCCACCCAACTGGCTGGTGACTACACCCGATCTAGTGCTCCTGGCGATGCCGGAAACCAGTAATGTCCATTGTGCATGTTTTTCTTCCCAGCTAAATTTAAGGGTATGTTTGGGAGTTTAGGATGGAATGATAATTAATGGAACGGAATAGAATGGAGTGGAATAGAATGGAATGAAATGGACCACTCCATTGTTTGAAAGTTTAAATAAAATAAGAGGGATTCCTTTGACCATTGTTTGGAAGTGATACTAAAAATGAATGGAATGGAATGACTTGTATTTTTTTCCAAAATTACCCTTATTATACAATATGCATAGTTGCCATGAAACTATTTTAATAACATATTTTAAATTAAAAATTTTGACGTAATGGTTGGAAAATGAAGCCCGTGTCTCATAAATACATGAATCTTATTTGTTGCGTACCCAAAAATTAAAAAAAATCTTTTTTTCATCTTATTACCATTAACGTAACTATTATTTATAGCATTGAGGTATAGGAAAACATTCGTCAATGGAAGAAACCAGTTGAATGAGAAATACAATGGACATAGTAACATATAGTCGAGTAGGTATTTGCTGGACTGGAGTTGTAATTTCATTAATTTTTTAGGGCATTTTTGTCATTAAATTAAGGTTTGGAAGACAAGCCATGTCATTCCATTCCTAACCCCCCAATTTGGGAGGTCACAAAATATTAGATTTTGAATGGCAAAGGATGGTTTCCAAAGCCATTAATTGTTATTCCATCATATTTTAAAATAAACTTCCAAACAATGACCTGAATCATTTGGGTCATTCCATTCCATTCCCTTCTATCCCTCCACCAACATCCAAACATACCCTAAGGCTTAAATGTAAGCCATTTGTCACATACTGGGAAAATTACTTTAAAGTCATTTTCCTATTTTTCAATTTGTTATATAAGATTGACAACAATCAGGATCCTCCTTTCCTAACCAACAATACCGTTTTTATATAACATTGTCATCCTTGTTATCCTACCTAATTTGAACTCCCACAATAAGGTAAAATTTGATAGTATATAATTTGATCTTTATATAATAAAAAGGTTATTTTTTATAGATTCGTATGTAGATGTGATAATAAAAGAATGATGCAAGCTAAAAAATAAATAGGTAAAACTGACACGTTAAATTATTATATAAATAAAATTACAATAAATACATAAATAAATAAAAAGATAAAATATAACCAAAAGATATATCTAAAACAAAATATAACAAAAAAGTATAAAAAATAATAAATAATAAAAGTACAAGTTAGTTTATTCCATTTAAAAAAAAATTATTAAAAAATAATTCAACAAATATAATTGATAAGTTGTAAAATTCTGCCTACATATCTAATTTATAAACATTATTATCATAATTTGAAATATCAAAATAAAAAAAGGTGAGATTTTTAATAATATTTCACTCAATTTTAACCATATTTTTATGTGTAAATATGTAAATAAAATTTAATAAAATATAGTAAAAATTGATTAATTAAAATAAAGGAAGGAACATGCCTCTGTCTTCTTTCCTTAAATAATTTTTATTATTAAATATTGATAAATTTATTTATTTATTTATTAATTTTAATAAATTAATAAATTCTTATAAAATAAATAAATAAATAAATAAAATTATATTTTATATTTTATATTTTTATTTAATTTTTAACTAATTTTATAACAATCTAATACGAATATAATTTTTTTAAACCTTAAATTTATATGATTTGGACTTATTTTTAACATCCACTATAATAAATAAAGTTATATGCTTTTGACCAAAAGATAAGTTTCTCGTTGGCCCGCTACAATCTCATTTTCTCAATTAATAATAAATAATATCTTTTATAATTATTATATATCAAAGTTCCTACCGTATTAAAAATCATCACAAGAAGAAAGAAAGCGAGAGAGAAATTAATATTCACAGAAAATGGCTAACGTGGGAGGTGTTAAGGAGGTGAGCGGATCCGCCAACAGCTTGGAGATCGAAAATCTTGCTCGATTTGCCGTCGATGACTACAACAAGAAGCAGGTTAACCCTTTTCTGTTTCTTTCGTTCTTCAATTGCTTGCTTATTTTGTTTGATTGTTTATCGCGATGATGTGATTTCGAAGGAAGTTCGCGTTTGTTTGATTTCAGAACGCGCTGTTGGAGTTCAAAAAAGTCGTGAATGTGAAGCAGCAAGTGGTGGCGGGAACTGTGTATTATCTGACATTAGACGTCAAGGATGGCGACAAGGTCAAAGTGTACGAGGCCAAGGTGTGGGAGAAGCCATGGATGAATTTTAAAGAGGTTCAGGAATTCAAGCTTATCGGTGATGCTCCTACTGAGTCCTCTTCTGCCTCAACCTGACCCTGTCGCTTTTGGTAATTTGATGTTCTATTTACTTAAGAAGAAGCCACTAGAACACCTGAAATTAGTGGGTAGTCCCCTAAGATATTCTATTTTTGGTCTTGTGTTTCTGACAAGCTGTGATTTTTCTTTTTGGGTGTGTCCTATCTGCTTGGTTTAGAGGAGATTTCCCATATATTACTGTGATTTGGTATATGCCTATTGCAGATATTCATGACATCATGATCATTTGTGATTTTTGCCTTTGTAATTCTTTTCTTTATGTTTTGGTTCTTATGGCAAAATTTTCAATTTCAGGTGACTGAACACTTCTCACCTCCTGCTATACCATTACCAGGTGTTGATGATGCTTAAAAATAAACAGTAGTAAATAATGATGTTGAATGTATTCCTTTTTATGTAAATGGGAAAAGATATTCCAACTGTGTGTCTTTGAATGCTTAATATTTGGGAAGATCTACATTAGCTATGTTCATTTATATCCTTCATGCGCCTGCCATTTCTATACCTTTTCCCCTCTTCCCCGTCCAGGGATGATTGATTTCACTTCACTGCACAATACAGTCACATTTCCTTTTAACTCCCTTTGAAGTTGTAAGAGGTATATACCTTCCTAAGAAGCAAGAGATATGATAACAAATTAAAGGTTCTTATACTCTTACAACTCATTTTTTGTCATTTAGCATGTTGTTTTCACTTGTGTTCAGAGTCATTTCTTTGCTGAACTGACGAGATCATCTTCCTTGATGTGTTTCAATAAACGTTTATGGCGTTCATTGTTATTACAAGCAAAGATGAGTTGTAACCGTGGATAGTGCTCTTTGGTTGATCCGACCATTGCGCTTTGCTTATTTGTTAACAGTGGATTGTCAACTTATCTGTATGTATAAATTAGGGTTAAATACACTAACCTAATCGGATTGACTTTCTTTTTCATTTGAATCCTTTATTCACAATCTCTTGGTCATATTATATTATTTAGGACTTGATTTTAAAATTTTGGTAAGCATAGGATAAGCATATTGAAGATTCGATCATGATTCAAGGTTCGCGTAAAGAAGCAAAGGGACAGGTGGGAAGATAGAGTTGGAAGTGATACCAAATGGTTTTGTACTCAAAACAAAGGGCGAGCCCACGTTACTTTAGAATTATAGCAAAGCTGTCAAAAGACGATAGCATTATTCAAACTTTAACAACAAATGAAGACACGGAAATGATAACAGCCACTCTTTACTCGCCTTTTCTTTTTTTTTTTTTTGGTTGAAAAAGAAAATTGATTAAATGAAAAAAATAGAAGGTACAAATACAAGAGAGTTCCAGGATAAGAAAGCCTATCCCGTCATATTAGCAGAAAAACAGTGTAAGGAACGACTGCATTGGAGCTTCCAAAGTAATTGGAAATCACAGCATTGGGTCTATTCATAGGCGCTTTGGCGACCTTATTCGAAGATGTACTATGAAAAGCTACTTTTCAAGTAGATCCTTAGATACGTAGAGAGGAGCGTACTGTTGGGCTGTATTTTTGTTGTAGCTTTTTCGTCATAAAGATATCTTAAATCTCTGTTAAGATTGAGGATATTAGACACTCTTTCGTGGTTGATTGATGTTTAAATTGTCGAAGATTTCGCTATCTCCATAACCTATAAATACAAATGCTCAGAAGTCCATTTGTAATTTCCAAGATGGTTGTTCCTGGATTCACCCGATAGCAAGAAGCAATGACACAATTCCAAATTGCCTTGTTGAAAGGACAATAAAAAAAAGGTGATTGCAAGATTCACTCTGCGTGGAGCACATTAGACAGTTGATATCCATTTGGATATAAAGAATTCGTTCCGCTGTAGAGAGTTTGGTTTGGATAGCTAACTAGTAGGTGAAAGATATTTTCGATATTAAGAATCTATTCCATACCTTGGTGGCCCAAGGGACTGCAGGTCGATGTCTGTGTAAATTACCATAAAGAACACTGTTAGTGAGCTTCTCAATTGGAATACCTTTGATGTCAGGTTCATGTGGAGTGGGAGGATAGCTAGGCTGAAATTGAATTAGACTTCTGGGAAACTTCCAGCCATTTCCTTCTATGAATGAGTTCATCCGAGTTCTTGAAGGAAAAGCTGAAGAAGCTCTTGGAAAAGGCATCAGATGTATTAAAGGTCCCCCAGTGGACCAATTGCCAAACCATAGGGAGGCTAGACGACCATCCTTAATCTTACAAGAGCTTTCGTGATGAATAACATCTCTCAATTTCAACAGCTGTATAAGAAAAAAAGAGTGGGAACTTTTCGGTTTGATCGCCTATATGCTATTCCCCTTAAGGAAATATTAATGAAGCCATTTTATCGACAAACTCTTCTTGTCCTCTAAGATCCACCATAGTCTTTTGAAAATGAGGGAATGATTAGCAGCTTTGATGGAGAGGATGTTTAGCCTTCCTTCTTGTTTTGTAAAACAGATATCAGCCCATTTCACTTTTACGGCACCAGGAGAACCATTTGAATGACTCCATAGGAAAGATATGAGAATTCTTTCTATTTCTTTGATGATATTTTGTGATAAGACTATATGTGAGCTCCAATACACATGTAAGGAATTTAGGACGGATTTAATAAGTTGGAGCTTACCCGCATAAGAAAGAGCTTTGTTCCCCCAGGATTTTACTCTCTTCTGTGTCCTGTCCAATAGAGGTCGACATTCTGAAAAGGTAAGCCTCTTTGTCAACACTGGAAGGCCAAGGTAAAGCAAAGGGGGAGTTTGCAATCTCATTCCAGTTGCCTTTGTAATAATGATTTCCATGTGAGCTGCACTTTTAGATAAGAGAAAAATGCTTTTGTCTGGATTAATATGAAGACTAGAAGTATTCTTAAAGACATTGAAGGCATGCATAAAGGAGCGAATTGATTTCATATCAACCCTACAAAAAAGAAGAAGATCATCGACAAAACATAGGTTAGTAAGATCAAGCTGCTTGCACTTGGAATGGAGTTTGAAGTTGGGGTTCGAAGTAATCTCCTTCTTTATGATTGCATTAAAAACTTCCAGGGCAAGTATGAAAAGGTAGGGGGAGATGGGATCGCACTGCCTGGGACCCCTTGCTGCTTTGAAATACAGGGAGGGAGAACCTTTAACAAGACCCCGTCGGAACATAGATTGCTGATGATAAGGGTGTAACTTAATGAATACCAGATCACCAACATGAAATTCAATATCTCTGCGCATAGAATCCATTTGCTATTTCATCTGATTATTTACGACATGAAGGTTGATTTTGAGTTGCTTTAATAGCTCATCTCATGCCATCAAATTATGATCCACTTCATTGACAGGGCATTACCTAGCTATATAATTAGGAATTGTTGAAGGAGGGTAGCCGTAAAGAGCTTGGAAAGGGCTTATACCAGTAGAGGCATGGTATGTGGTATTGTACCAATATTCAGCCAAAGGAGGAAAGAGAGTCACTTTCGAGGTTACTGATACACGAAACTACGCAAATACTGTTTAAGACATCTGTTAACTACCTTCGTTTGTTCGTCGGTCTACGGATGATAGACTGATCTCATCTTTAGTTGAGTGCCTGACAATTTGAAAATTTCTTGCCAAAATTGATTGATAAAAATCAGATCTTGATCCGAAATAATCGTCTTAGGCAAACCATGAAGCTTCACAACAGTATCAATAAACTTCTCTGCTATAATTTTTACTATATAAGGATGAGTAAGTTCCACAAAATGCGCAGATTTACTCAATCTATCGACTACAAAAATTGAATTCTTCCCATTGGATGTTGGCAATCCGTCGATAAAATCCATTGTAACATCATCCCAAAGTTGGCATGGAATTGGTAACGGTTAAAGAAGATCAACAGGTGAAAAATTTTCAAATTTAGTTCGGTGACATACCTCACAAGCATATATATAATTCTTTATGAATTTGTACATAAAAGGCTAATAAAATTGTTGCGCCAAACGTTTGTAAGTCCACAGAACTCCTGAATGTCCACCAATTAGTGAGTTATGAAATTCTTTTAGAAGTTGATGTAGTAATGATGAGCTGGGTGGCACTACAACTCTATTCTTGTCGCAAAGCAAGCCATTGCGCAAACTATAAGGCTATCCAGGACTTTGAGTAGCTAATTTCTCAATTTTTTGCATGTAAGAGTCATCTCTACACTTTTGATGTCATCCACAATGAAGTTTGAGAAATAAAAATTGCATCAAGGTGTGGACTACCAACCATTCGTGATAATGCATCGGCCACATTGTTCTCCTTGCCTGGCTTATACTGGATTTCATAATCATATCCCAACAATTTGGCTACCCACCTCTACTGCTCAAAAGTTACAATGCACTGTTCCAATAGGTTCTTGAGACTGTGTTGGTCCGTATGGATATAAAACTTTCGCCCAAGCAAGTAAGGCCTCCATATTTTAATTGCTTGGAGGATAGCCATCATCTCTTTGGCATAAACGGACCACGATCGCTTTGTCACGCCTAGTGCTTGACTCATAAATGTAATTGGCTTCCTCACATGAGTGAAAATTGCTCCAATTCTGTCACCGGAAGCATCAACTTCTGTAATGAATGGCTCGTTGAAATTTGGCATAGCCAGTGTTGGAGTTGTAGTGATAGCTTCCTTAAGAGTAATACAAGTATTTTCGACTTCAGAACTCGATCCAAATTGGCCCTTTTTCAATAAATTAGTGAGTGGTCTTGCGATGACACCATAGTTGTGGACAAACTTTCTATAATAACCTGTAAGACCTAGAAAACCACGTAACTCAGAAATGTTAGTCGGCTTAGGCTAATCCACCATGGTTTGGATTTTCCTTTAATCAACCTGAACACCAACCGGAGTAATAATCTGACCCAAATACTCAAGTTCTTGTAATCCAAAGGCACATTTTGAAAGCTTCACAAAAATAACTATTTATTTAATATTTCTAAAGCTATCTTCACATGTTCAAGATGTGAATTCCAATCAAGGCTATAAATTAGGATGTCATCAAAAAATACCAAAATGAATTTGAGAAGGTGGGGGCAGAAGATGGAATTCATAATGGCTTGGAAAGTCAACTAGGTGTTACAAAGGTCGAAAGGCATGACCAAGTATTCATAATGGCCAATGTGGGTACGGAAGGCAATTTTATGTATATTAAGAGGATGTACACGTACCTGGTGATAACTAGTTCTCAAATCAAGGTTGGTGAAATATATGACTCCATGGAGTTCGTCCAACATGTCTTCCACAGTGAGTATTGGAAACCTATCTTTAATGGCAATAACAGTGCTCTGCAATCAATACAGAAGCGCCAAGATCCATCTTTTTTTACTAACAAAACAAGAGATGAGAAGGGACTAGTATTAGGTCTGATTATCCCTGATTCTAACATATCTTGAACTTGGTTTTCAATTTCAGCCTTTTGAAAATAGGCATACCTGTAGGGTCTCACATTGATTAGCTCAATTCCTTCCTTCAAAGTGATCTGATGGTCAATGGCTCTTTGAGGTGGTAGTTGTGATGGTTCTTCAAAGAGTTCTTTATAACAGTCCAACATTCTTGCCATCTCAGGATGAAGCTATTGCTATGACATAAAGGTTTCTGGAATCTGCAGACATATAGCCAATATGGAGCTGTCTTGTGCAACCTTGTTAATGGTATGATTAGGCATAGATTGGATGAGGGGGGCTTGTTCTCCTGGTAACTTACAATTATGGCCCTTCCATTGAAACTCCATAGTTAGTTGCTTCCAGTTGCAAGTAACCATGCCTAATTGCACCAGCCATTGAATTCCTAAAACTATATCCAATCCCATTAGAGGCAACGCATAAAATGTAAGGACAAAAGGAATACCTTAGAGGGAAATTAGAACATTATTGAATCGTCCTTGAAATTTTAAGCTTTCCCCATTAGCAACTCTAACTCCAAACTCCTTTGTTGGGGTTACTGGTAGTTGAAGGTGGTCGGCAAGTTTCTCACTAATAAATTTGTGTGTAGACCCACTATCAATCAAAACCAGCAATTTCTGTATCCTAATGCATATTAGAACCCATAGAGTGTTCTGAGCATTTAAACTTGAAAGTGCATGGAGCAAAATTTCAGGCTCATCTGGCCGCACTATCAATATCACTTTCACCATCACAACCTTCTAATAATAATAAATGAGGACTTCTACACTGATGGTTAGGAGCAAACTTCTCATCACAATTGAAGCATAGGCCTTGAGCTCACCATTTCTACATTTCATCCCACGATAGCTTCTTAAAAGAGTTGTAGTTCTTGTATTTGTGAAAGAAGCAGATTCATGAGTGTTGCGAGCGCCTGGCCTTAGAACTCTGTTTTGTCGCTGCAGCTGTTCATCTCTCATACGAGTGAGGCTAATTGCTTCCTTTAAGGTTTGTGGTTTATACACTCTTATACCTTCTGCCACCTCTAATTGCAGACCTCCAATAAATGTTCCAATTAGAGCCTTTTGAGACCAGCCATGAACTTTGTTTCCGAATTTTTCGAACTCCTATTGATATCCACATAAAGAGCCCAATTGTTTCATTTTGGATAAAGCCTCATTAAAGTCTTCACAATCTGTTGGCCCAAATCGAGCCCAAAGTTCCTCTTCAAACATTTTCCACGTTAACTCCAGTTGTTCTTCCTAGTATGTACGTCGTAACCACTGCCACCGTTGGTTAGCCTCCCCTCCTAGATGGAAAGAAGCTAAGGGCATCTTTTAAGGTTCACCAATATTTTGATATTTAAAGAATTGATCTACTTTAGCAAACCATTTTGTTAGGTCTCCTCCTACAAACCTTGGAAAATCTAATTTGGCCAATTTTGAGAAAAATAGTTGTCGATCACCATCTGTTTGATTAATCTACTTACAATGACAAAAGAACCACAATAATTGAGATGGGAATAAACCTCTTTCATTTGATAGCTGCACCTAGCTCATATACAAGTGGAATTCAACAACTCCTCCTAAAGATCAAGATAATAACAACCCATGATCATAACAAGATCAAATAAAATCAAAACATAATATCAAAAAACCAAAATGCATGGAATATCAAAACAGAATGAAATGTCAAACAACCATTTAGCAAGCTTCTATCCATGTGCCCATTAAGTGGACATAAAGGCTCAGACACGATACTTGTAATTGGGCTTGGGCAAACGAAGAGTGTTAGATGGGTCCCTCTCACATGGAGGGACACCATTTTTGAATGCAAATGGTAAGCATGCGGCGCCTACCAATGTTGAATGGAAGTTTGTTGAAGCCGCTCGCAGCATTTATTGAAGAGAAGAAAAAAGATAACTGCAAGGCAGTTGTCTTCAAGCGGTGGAGTGCCTATATAAGGCACTTCCCACTTCACAAACAACATACAGAAATATAGAGAAAAATTCATAGAGAGACCAGAGCTTTGTTTTGCTCTGAAGTTGAGAAATTTATTCCTAAATGGTTGGTGAGTGACAAAATAGTGAGGCTAATATTTTTTAGGTTGGGAAACACCTTGTGAGCCACTATTTTGGTTTTATCTTTGTATACCTACTATTTATAATAATAGAAGAAATATTTTGAGTTTTGTCCGTGGACGTAGCTCAAAGTTAAGGGTGAACCATGTTAAATATTCTGTGTCTATTTTGCTCATTTTATTTTTTCTTTTCGCAAAATACACCCGCTGCGCCCAACAAATAGTATCAGAGCTGTGTTTTCATTGAAGGTATTTTTTGAAAAGAAGTAAATCATCGGGAAGAGAACATTACAATGAATTTTTTGGCGTAATCCGTTCGAAAAGTTGACGTAAAAGAGAAAAGGTGATGAATAGTACTAAATAGTACGTTTACGTTGTTTTAATTAATTTGCAAGGTAACGCAGCAATAGTAACTGGGTTCCGCGATACTATTTGAGTTTCTATTTATAAGTTACTATTTATCGGGTCCTGCGATACTATTCTAGTGAGGTCCGACGAGTTACTATTTATTGGATCCCGTAGTACTATTCTGGTAAGGATCCGGTGACATTATTCTGATCCCGTGGTGAAAATTTAGAAGTATCTTTTCTGCCAGATTTTTACATCCTGGTTTCATATTTGAGGTCGGTTTTCTCAACTTTGACTTAATTTGACAAATGGAGGTGAAGACGAGCAAAATGATCAATTTAAACGGTATGAACTATTGTATATGGCGAACCAAGATGAAGGATCTCTTGATGATTACAAAGATACATTTGTCGGTATTTTCAACAATTAAATCGGAGGAGATGTCCAACGAAGAATGGGAGTTTGAGCATGAACGAGCATGTGATTATATTCGACAGTTTATCGATGATAATATGTACAATCACATTTGTAACGAGACTCATGCAAGAACGTTGTAAAATAAGCTGGAGCAACTGTATGCTTCAAAGATCGGTAATAATAAATTATTTTATTTGACAAAATTGATGCAGGTAAAATACCAAGAAGGTACTTTTGTAGCTGATCATTTAAACAATAT
>JANTNU010000234.1:6354551-6367179 GCA_024752395.1 Erythroxylum havanense
GAACACAACGACCATCCTCGATTCAAAGCAAGATTAGTGGTCAAAGGATTCAGCCAAAAGAAAGGTATTGACTTTGATAAGATATTTTCACTAGTGGTAAAAATGACATCCATACGTACAGTGCTAAGGCTAGCCGTAAGTTTAAATCTGGCGGTTTGAAAATTGAATGCCCTTCTACAATTGAAGAGAAGGAAGACATGTCCAACGTTCCATATGCTTCAGCAGTTGGAAGTTTGATATATGACATGGTTTGTACACGACCAGATATTGCTCATGCAGTTGGAGTTGTGAGTCGTTTCCTTTCTCATCCTAGAAAGGAACATTGAGCTGCAGTCAAGTAGATTCTCAGGTATCTTCGAGGTTCATCCAAAATATGCTTATGTTTTAGAAGAGCAGAACCTGTGTTAGCTAGTTACACAGATGCAGATATGGCTGGAGATATTGACTCGAGAAAGTCTACATCAGGTTACTTGATTACTTTTGCAGGGGGAGCTGTGGCATGGCAGTCAAAGATACAGAAGTGTGTTGCACTTTCTACAACTGAAGCGGAGTTTATTGCAGCAACAAAAGAAGTTCTTTAATGAACTTGGTGTCAAGCAAGAACAGTATCAGTTGTTCTGTGACAGTTAGAGCGCTATTTACTTTGATAAGAATGCCTCTTTTTATTCACGATCAAAACACATTGATGTGAAATATCACTGGATCAGAGATGTGATGAAGACGAAACAATTACAGTTAGAAAAGATCCATACTGATAAAAATGGATCAAATATGTTAACTAAGATTCTATCAAAAGGGAAGTTCGAGTACTGTCGATTAGTAGCAGGCTTGATAAAGCCCTCCATGTAATCGAGAGGGGGAGATTTGTTAGATGGGTTCCTCTCATATGGAGGGACACCATCTTTGAATGCAAATGGTAGGCATGCGGCGCCTACTAATGTTGAATGGAAGTTTGTTGAAGCCGCTCGTAGCATTTGTTGAAGAGAAGAAAAAAGACAGCTGCCTCAAGCGGTGAGTGCCTATCCTATATAAGGCACTTCCCACTTTACAAACAACATACAGAAATATAGAGAAAAATTTAGAGAGAGACTAGAGCTTTGTTTTGCTCTGAAGTTGAGAAATTTATTCCTAAAGGGTTGGTGAGTGACAAAATGATGAGGTTAGTATTTTTTAAGTTGGGAAACACCTTATGAGTCACTATTTTGGTTTTATTTCTGTATACCTACTATTTGTAATAGTGGAAAAAATATTCTGAGTTTTGTCCGTATACGTAGCTCAAAGTTAAGGGTGAACCACGTTAAATATTCTGTGTCCATTTTGCTCATTTTATTTTTCTTTTTCACAAAATATACCCGCTGCGCCCAACAAAAAAAACATCGTGGCGCAGTAGAGAACACCTTAGTTATCCCATTCTTTACAATATCAACATGTGAAGTCCGTATAATACCAACGATTCTTGTGCTTTATTGGGAGAGATCTATTCCTTTACCAAGTATATTCAATTGATTTCAATTCAGCAAAAATCGTTAAATAATCTACTGAAATTGTTGCCTTTCTGGGCTCTACACTTAGCCTAAATGCTCTAATGATAACAGAATATCTCGTTCAATTATTCATTTTTCACATTGCAAACGGAGAGGCTCTCTAATCTACCATTGAATTGATTCATTGGTTAACGTTGCCTCTACTTTCTTCTAAACTTGGAAAATTGCTATTTCCTCATCTTTTCAAGGCCACCTTCTCTATTTTAAGTATCCATTAACCCTAAATCATGCTTATGGCTTAACAAAACCTGTCATGGAAGCACGAACATATAACAATTATAGCTAATTGCTTATGGCTAGAAACCAAGTTGTTATATTCAATGAAAGAATCATCTGGGAATAGAAAAAACATCAATTCTAAATATGTAGTTACTTTAAATAGAACATTTTGGGTACTTGTGAGAGTATATAAACAACCATTCTGACCGTCCCCTTTGGTTGCGGCCATGGAACGCCGGGACCCGAAGGTGGTAAGTGTTGTTTCTGTGCTCCAAGGAAACAAATTATCCCCTTCTCGAAGCAAAAGAATCCGTAACTTTGAAAAGCTTTTATTACACATGTCTGTCAAAGAACAAGTTTATATGGGGGAGTCTTTGAGCTTGTTTTGGTTAATATGCGTTGATGACCAAGGGGGATATTAGCCAAAACAAGGTTGAATAAACTTGGATTAACTTCCAAGTTATCTTCTCATTTGATCAGATGATGCCTAAAACATGTATAATTAAGCTTCTGTTATGTTGTTCGGTTAGCTCATTAAGATTTGTTTACTGCAGAATAATGGATGGACGCCGGTTCCTCAGTTTGGAGGGTGGGACTCCAAGGCCAGTGATACCAATTACTCCATGGTGTTCTCACAAGCTCGTGCCAAAAGGAAGGAGCACAAGTCTGATGCTAGAAATGCCAGCCTTGGCAACGAAAAAGAGCTGATGGATCCTCCTCCTCAGCACCGCCACGTTCATCATCGTTATCATCATCATCTTCACCAAGATGACTCCGTTACGGTGAGTTTCCTAATTTCTTCTCTCTACTTAGCTACCTAGCTTGCCAGTTTGCCTTCTAACTTGACAAAGATAAAATGTTTAAAAGCACTATCCTCCATCAAAATCCATTCTGATAGAGCAACAATCATATTCATACTCAAATCATTGTAGTTGTTGTCCACATTCCCTTGGTCAGCGCATGTGGATTACTACAAGGATTGAGTAGAAATGAAATAGCATGATTATATATGCTTTATTGCCATCTTGCAGCCCAAAAGGAGGTTCTTGACCTACATTAATTGCTGCATTAGACCCTCATGGTGATTTCTGAGAAGTGAGAATTCAAGCTAACTGTTCATCAGAATATGTTTAATCTACTTCTACATAAAAGTGTATCGAACACTGCCTTGTAAATGTAACAGACAAGACATGTTCAAGCGTATGTTGATGATTGGTTTGAGTACTTCCTTGCTGTAACTCCACTGTATCCTGCTGTCTCAATCTCGACGACAAGTTGAGAATATAGAATGACAAATGAGCATATCGATAGTGTCAATAATAACCATTTAGATATAAGCACGAGGCGATCATAAACATTATCGAATTCATACTTTCCAAGAGACCGATCCATTCAACAACAGCATATGTGTGGTAAGAGATGGACTTGCTTTTTATGTTATTATTAATTTTTCATGGTTTTGGTCGCTTAAAGGTATGGATTGCAATGTGCCGGTCCAAGTCTATATGGTATGGGTCTATAGGTGATCCAAATCCGAAATGAATTCGAATTTTATAAATAAAACAATGCTTTCTTAATTAGGTTCTTTTATTTAATATATTTAATAAAGTAATATTATTTTATTTATTTAATGCAATACATTATTTTTTAATTTTGATAATTTAATTCGTTTAATAAAATAAATATTATTTTCATATTATCTTAATGATTCATTTTGAGCATTTTCAAGACATAAAATTTGAGTTTTTTTAAATTTTTAAAAATGTATTATTTTTCAAATTTAATGTACATTGAAAACCTTCCAACTTAGAACAGATGGGTACAGACTGCAATTGAACGCACAATAAGAAGAAAGAAACTGAAGTATTTGTATTGTTTTTTTTAAGAAAAGGAAAATGGAATATAATTAATAAATAATTGATTACAAACAAGACATAATGCTTGGGAGGCATCATTACTCCTGTTACAAATCCTTATTGCATGTGCTTACAAGAAACAGAAAAAGCGAAGAAAAGAGTCAAGTTAAAATTTTAAACTGTTCTGAAAATCAACTAGAATAGAGCATATTTATAGCTAAATAGGACTGAAAGAATAGTAATAAACATACAAATTTTAGGTGAAAAATTTTCAAATTAGGGTAAAAATTATGGGTAAGGATAGAAAACTTTTACTACTAAGAAAAACCAGAGAATTATAAGAAAAAACTAGACCAAAAAATATACAAAATGTTTTTTTTGTCTCTCTTTCTCTTTCTTTCTTACCTCACTTCTCTCTTCTTTTCTTTGCTTGCTGTATAATTCTTCATGATGCTATTATCTTTTTATAGGCAGGAGTGCCTTTGGCTATGTTGGGCATGGTAGCCAACAATTGTTGACAATTCTCCCACTTAAAATTTGATTGATAATCAATCATATCTTCACACCATTCTTTTCTACCTTACTGTTTTATGTTGCTTATGTCTATATTAAGCCACACGAGGATCAACAACACATAAACTTGTTACCATTAATTGCTTTTGTCATAAAATCTGCTAGGATATTCATTTATAAATTTTCTGCATATCCACTGTTCCTTCTTCCACTATCTTATGAACAAAATAATATTGAACTTGGATGTGCTTTGTTTTTGAATAAAATGCTAGATTCTTTACAAGATGCAAAGCACTCTCTGACTGTCACAATACATAGTAATATTCTCTTGTTTATTCCTAAGTTCTTCCAACAACATCTTCAATTACACTGTTTTTTTACTAGCTTGTGTAATTGCTACATATTCTGCTTCTGTTATTGACGTAGTCACAACTGATTGCTGTTTTGAAACCCAATTCACATCCTTTAGTTAATGTAAACATATATCTTGTAGTAGATTTACTTTTATCAAGATCACTTACATAATCAGTATCAACATATCATTTGGCAGTAAAATCTGATCCTCCATAACATATTGCAACATTTGAAATTCTTTTGATATATCTTAGAATCCTCTTTACAGTATTCCAATACTCTCGACCAGGATTTGTCATGTATCTACTAACTACTTCCATTGCATGTGCAATGTCTGGTCTTATACAAATCATAGCAAATATTACTGTTTCACGTAAATAGTACTCCGCATGTATAAATAGTACCCTTACATATGAATAGTACCGTATGCGTAAATAGTATTGTATACTTGAATTACAATAACTACACAGTTTTAATGCAAAAATTAAATGGATGAACAGTTGTCACCTTTGAGGTTACTATTCACCAATTTTTACTGTGCTCACCTGAGTTCTAAATAAATTACGCCAAAAAATTCGTCGTAATTTTCTGATCTCACTGTGATACCATAAACAAGTTAGCAAATAAGAAGAGTAGTGTTCCAGGAGTACTAACTCCCTAATCCCATTAATGATAACTATTGTGAGAGAGTCCAATGAGGAGGTCTTGTTTGTAAATCTTCGGGAGTTCCTTCTTTCCAGACGATGTACACACAAAGTCCTAAAGCAAGTGTGAATATCAGGTTGGCAGGTTTTTAAAGAGCAGTCTGGATTGAAAACCATTGTATGATATTTGTGAGAGAGTTCTCAAAGTAGGCCAGAGGCATTTCATTGTAACAATTTCCTATATTCTATTGGTAAAAGCGCACTTAAAAAATAAGTGATCTTTTGATTCCTCATGTACTAAACACTAAGGACATAGTCTGTCAACTTGCAGGTATGGAATTCTGTCAATGGAGTTGAGTTTGTTTTTGATAGTGAGCCACAAAAGGAAAGAAATTCTGGGTGTTAAGACCTTACTCCATACGATCTAATACTAATCAACCATAGAGCATCTTCTTCTTAGCAGATCCTTGATGAAATTCTTCTTTCCATTAGAAAGTATTTGGAATAGCTGGATTAGGAGGGTGGATGGGTTGTAAGCGTGTCAAGGTATCAAGAAAATGCCAAGAATTACCATTGATCACTGAACTGATCTTTGTGTGAAGTGGTAGGATCTATGTAGCACGGACACGGCAAAATGGAGCCGTGTCCGTGTCGGACACTCACTGACACACGCCGCGTGTCGGACACGTGTCTGTGTAGGACACTCACTGACACACGGTGGACACAGCTCGGACACATTTAGAGACTGTTCGGACATTGCTTAATGAACAATATGCTCCATAAAATATATGCTCCATGTTTTTTGCGAGGAGCTTATAAAGTACCAAAAATATATATGAACTATCAAGATGTTGGAAGTCTTGAAACACATCAATCAATATATATTATATTATGAATTCTTAATTTTTTATTAATTCTAAAATTATATAATATATATATATATATATATGCCGTGTCCGTGTCCACCAAATTTTAGAAATTAGTGTGTCCTCGTGTCCGTGTCGTGTCGTGTCGCGTGTCACGTGTCCGTGTCCGTGTCCGTGTCCGTGTCCGTGTTTCTTATAGGATAGGATCAATGAAGTGTTCAAAGAACTTGGCCATGACAAACCATAAAGAGATCAGATTCCCATTCCCAATTTTGCAAGAAACATCAGCTTGGACTATACCCCTCAACTTCAGTAACCAATTCAGGAAGTGAGTTGGAAGACATATTTGATAAGCTACAACTTTGCGCAACTTACTCACATAAGATAAAAGACTTGTTCATTCTGAGTGTAAAACAGAGTGTAAAACAAAGTGTAAAACTTTCCCACTTAAGATCGTCGTCATTTTCACATTTGAGAATGAGAAATGCAATACGAATTAGTCCTTTGTTTGTTTTTTTGTTGGAAAAAAGCTTAACCATCACCAACGTGAAGAACGAGTCGAATTTCACCGTCACTCTTTGCTTCCGTTCCTGTCCTTTGCTAGTTGTCTGCTTCTGCTTTAAGTTTGCTTTTTCAATGGCGTAATTTGTAAGGCATTATAAATTTGTTATTTTTTTATATCAAATTTTATAAACTTAAATTATTAATATTTAATAAATTCATTTATGAATATAATTATAGTAGTTAATATCTAAGAAAAATTAGAATACATATCATATTTTATAGGATGTCAAATATTAATTTTTTAAATGTTCAAAAACTAATAAAAATTACCAATAAAATATTTAATAACTGACTGAACATACCGGTACATAAAATTTCTTGTTTTGCAGAGGCCTTGGAAGGGTAATAATTAGGGCCGACTCTAAGTAAGGGCAATTTAGGCATCTGCACAGACTTATCCTCAATTTTATAAATAAATTCTCATTATCACATCTAGTCTATAACGAAGTAGGGTTGATAGTAATTTCATAGATAAATTCTATAAGTAAAAAATAAAAATACATACATTTTAATAAAATTAAAAAATCGGAAGACTTGAATTGAATAATATAAAACCAAGTTGTTTATTTTTAAAAATTAAAAAATTCATATTTTAGAATTATTAATATTAAATATTTTTGAGGTCATGACATCTGATGTGACTGGGCCTAAAACCCCAAAAAGCAAAGAAGAGACATCCAAACTCGATACGTTGCGCGATCACCAGCATCGACCCTGTGCACCTCCTGTCTTGAAGTTTCCAATTCCGACCTATAAACCCCTCGTTCTGCCTCTCTCTTCTCCATAATTTCGAAGAGCGTCACAGGTATTGTTCTGTAATTCCCTGTTTGTTTTCCTGCAAAAATGATAAACTTTCATCTTTTTCTCAAGGTGCTTCTCAACTTTCTTTTGTATTACGATTCTCATTTCCTGATTAATTACCGAATTTCGCGAGACTTATTGTTCAAGACTGAAGCAGAGCTATCGTTTAAACTTAGTTTAAGAAATCGATTTGATGTGGTTTCAGTGGGCGGATTGTTTCTATTGCATATTAATTCAATGATGGCCTCTACGGTGCAACTCACAATACCTCAGATTTTTGTTCTCTCCATCTTTGGTTACGATTTAGTGTTCCGCTTCTGATCTTTTTGTGTTTTTTTAACTGTGAAATTGTTTTCTTTAAAATGGGTGTGATTGATCTCGGAATAGATTGTGGACTTGGTTTTAACGTTATAGTTCATCCTCTTCAGTTTATAATCTGCACGGTGCCTACCTTACTAACTGCATTGAAATCGTGTACCAATTTCTATTTTTTATTTGCTATTTTTGTCTTAAAATTTCCACGCTTTTTAGTATTTTAGATCTGTAACTTTAAGGATCCCTGTACGTCTAAGGGTTTGTTTGTTTGTTTGTTCTCTGGTGGCTTTTCATTTGTAAACCGCTAAAAATGTTTCTTTTGGCCTTATTGTAGGATAGTGCAAAGATGCCGGCTTCTGCGTTGGCAATCACCGATGAGACTGTTCTCTCTGTCAGTACTGTTGTGAGTGCTATTAGAGAGCTTGGAAATGAAGCGGAGCAGTGTGATCCTGAAATTATTACTCAAGCATCTTCCCTAAGTACTTTCTGTGATCTGGCTAATAATCTTTTGGATTTATTTTAAAAGCGCATAATCATTTAAGTGCTAAGAATTTTGGAACTGAAATTGTGCATTAGTCAGCGTCCCACTTGAAAGTGATAATTAGAGTTGGAAATTGTTGAAAAATCGTTGAGCAGAAAGTGAAAACATCGTGCATGAAAAAGGGAATAAGATTCTTTAATTCATTCATGTTCTCAAGATTCTTGATTTTCCTTATCAATTATTGGATGTCCTTCATGTTGCAGCTCTTCTTTTTACTTGGTTTACACATAAACATGTGCATTAGTAGCCTACTTTTGAGCATATTGCTTGTGCTTATTGGCAGGTAAGCTACCAGGGCAATCTTCAACGGTGGATATTGTCATTGTCATTTCTCGTTCGTTGGAATTTCCTAATGATTTATTTTATGGAGAAATCTCTAGAGTGTTGAAGCCTGGTGGAACTATCTTGATTTACAAGACTAACCAATTTGTTATAGGGGAAATCCAAAAGGTTAATCTTATCTTTCTCTTCTGAATTACTGAAGTTACAGTTTCTAGCCAGATTTGTATTTATTCCTGTGTGTAAAATAAATATAGCGCAGACACCTATTACATATATGGGCAATAAGATTTTCCGTTCCTACGATTTTATAAAACATCACCTCTTGCTCTACATGACTATTTTGAGATGGAGAAACCTTAGTTGCATATGTGGAACAATAATCGAACTGATTTTATGATTTCACTGTTCTATGTTTGTTCCCTTTTTCCCCCCCTGAACAGTAAGATTTGAAGCTTGCTTTTGGCACTTTTGTAGGCAATTTCTGCTGTTGAGCGCAAAGTTTTGTTGGCAGGTTTCCTAGAAGCACAAGGCATTCAATCCGTATCCGGGCAGTCTGATCGTCTTTTTTTTGGGGTAAGGTTATGGTTTAAGCATATTTTTGAGTTCTATGACCTAAAATTTATCATTGATTTCTGAGGTATTAGGAGATGGTAGAGCTATAATCAATTAAGGGTTGATATTTAAAATACCTTCTCAAGAAGGATATTCCATTTTGACTTTGAAAGGACTGTGACTGCAGAATTAAACACACTGACTCTAGATTTGAGTTTAGAATTCAGCATATTTTAATGGGTAGCTTAGATCATCGTTTTATTTTCAGGTACTAATAAGATGTGCATTTTATTGACAATTGAAGGGAAAATTACATCTTGGCCCTTCGTCCATGCTATTTTGCTTTTCCCAAGAGTTAGCCATCCTTTTAATGGTTCCAATTAGATGAATTACACTTTGCCATCACAAAAATTACGTATTGTGCTGCTGTTCTGACAGATTTATAAATAATCTTCTAGCTTCAGAAAATGCAAAGGCTTTTATCCCTAATTTGTTGGCTTGTTTTGTCTTTTTTTTTATATATAAATATTTTTAGCCTACATATCATAGAGGAACTTACACGGTTAGATTTGTATTACTTTTGCATCTTAGGTCAAGGCAAGGAAACCATCCTGGAAGATTGGGTCATCCTTTGCTATCAAGAAGAGTGCAAAAGACTCGGTCAAGGTTCAGGTTGATGATGATTCAGATTTAATTGATGAAGATAGTCTCTTGACTGATGAGGATTTGAAGAAACCCCAACTGCCAGTTGGTAGGATGGAATTCACTGAACTTGTATTTTCGATCTTGATTTCTTTTAGTACTCTTTGTAGTCAAATTGTGCAATCTGTTTGTGGACTAGGTGATTGTGAAGTCGGAAGCACAAGAAAGGCTTGCAAGAACTGCACCTGTGGTAGAGCTGAGGAAGAGGAGAAAGTAAAGTTGGGACCGACTACAGAGCAGTTGAACAACCCTCAGTCAGCATGTGGCAATGTATGTTTTAACAGTTGATGACATGCTCTCCTAGGAATGTTCTGCACGTAGCTTAAATTGATAAGCCTTATAATCTTTTCTTTTTCTCGTTGGGGATGGTAGGGATCCTCGGATGTTGAACTTAGTGCAACATTTGAGGTTGCATGCTATAGGGTTTCACTTTCCAGCAACATTTAAATAAGCTTTAATGTTTGATGCAAAGTAGAACTTGATTGCGCTGCTTTCCTTCTTTTTCTCAAATGTTCTGTTTGGTGGTATTGCTCCTCTGAGTTGGTTGTCTAATTCTGTTCAGTGTGGGCTGGGGGATGCTTTTCGCTGCAGTACATGTCCCTACAAAGGTCTTCCACCGTTCAAACTGGGTGAAAAGGTACTTAAGAAACTCTCGCTCTCCCTCTCTCTCCGCGTGTGTGTACACCATTCTCTTTCTATGGAATGCAGGAATGAGTGTTTTATCTTCCTGCAGGTATCACTCCCTGGGAACTTTCTTGCAGCAGATATTTGAGGGTGAAGTGGTTGTTCAACATCTTGTGGGTGTGTGTGTGTGTACACCATTCTCTTTCTGTGGAATGCAGGAATGAGTGTTTATCTTCCTGCAGGTATCACTCCCTGGGAACTTTCTTGCAGCAGATATTTGAGGGTGAAGTGGTTGTTCAACATCTTGTGGGTGTGTGTGTGTGTACACCATTCTCTTTCTGTGGAATGCAGGAATGAGTGTTTATCTTCCTGCAGGTGTCACTCCCTGGGAACTTTCTTGCAGCAGATATTTGAGGGTGAAGTGGTTGTTCAACATCTTGTTTTGCGTTGTTCCCGTCTTCTCTTCTTATGTGAGTTCTGGACAGAAGGTTTAACCAAATGTTGGCCAACTCAAATGGCTGCAGTACAGTTCGTTTAGGATGCGATGCATTGAATGTTGAGACTCCATCTGGATACGATACATTGACACATTGAAATTACTCTTGTTTGGAGGAACCATTAATAATGATTAATTTTTAGTGTGATATTATTTTCTGTGTTTTTTAAATGGACACAAGCATCAGTGGTTATTTAATCATCCCTTTCTTCCTTCCTGGCTGTAGTTGAAAATAATTTTTGTCATACTGGAGGTTAAGCTCCAATTACGTTCAAAGGTGAAGCTAGGCTTGTTAACTTGTTCCTGAAGGTTTGCACGTATCATTGGGCATGGCATTGAACTTAAAATAAAGCTAAACATAACAGCTGTTCTGAATTGCTGTTCTTCCTAATTACAACTAGTACAACTGCTTCCCTTCTAGTTGTTTTCTCGATCCGTTTAGGTCTTTTGTTGTAGCTCTCAGCCAATTCCAAGTTGTGATTTGTGGTATGTAACATCTCCAATTTATTTTGTAAAGTACCGTAAGGATAATTTACAACGATAAAGTCGGGAGTAGTCTGTAAGTCGATGCGTATTCCAGTAACCGTTAACAGGCACGACCAAATGTTGAAACTCAGTCCCGAAACTTAAGCTGTGGATTTGAAACGCTTAACTGGAGCTTTGAGGGAGGACAGATAAGAAGCATCTGCCTTGTCAATTCCACTGAAAAGATAGCTGAAAGGAGGCATTTCTATAAACTTGCCAGATCCAGGAATAACTTTCAGTTGGTCATTTTCCCACACAACTCTTCCTCCTGCAATTGTCACTTCAACCTTTCCCTACACAGGCAAGGAAGAAACTGAGCACTGAGTGGCCAAATATACTTTCCAATTCGCATGTATGTCTGTATCAGTAGAATCCCTTACATGACATTGAATGCTTTCATCCATGCTTAATTGTGAAACAAGTGTGAATTTTCGTGTAATGCCTTGTAGAAGTAACTTCTCATTTTTGATGAAATATTACTTTTTGTGAGATAAAACATTACCTTTCCTCTCCTAGCTTCATAAACATTTGTATCTGTTCTAGAGTGATGATAGTTTGCACTTATAGTAACGCTGGCGCTGGGATTGAGGATTACAATATCTGCATCTGATCCTGCCAGAATTGCTCCTTTTCTTGGATATATGTTGAAGATCTTCGCACTGACAAATTCTCAGAATCAGAATTGTTTTACAGACTTCAGAGGCAGCTAAATCGAACTCAAAATGCATAAACTAAGCATTCTACTAATCCTTGGAAATCAATATCTTCATGGGAAGTCATTCAAGACACAATGAGAAAACCAGCATTCAAATCATACCATTCGGTGCTCGTCACCCGCACAAAATCAGTGATAGAAAGTTGCCCAGATTCCTGAAAGATTTCCAAACTTTGAGATGACATGCATATTAAAGAACAGTTTGTAGTTCCTGGGGTTGATTAAAACAAGGATACAATGCAGTCTTACCACCAACGTATCCCATACTAAATGCATCCTCTCCTCGATACCTACATCCCCATTCAGCAAAGTGTAGTAGAAAATTAGATGTTTGCAATTCAGTATAAGAATACCACACAGAGACTTCAGCATTCAGATGGCCATATTTCTATTACCATTGACACCATTTGGGATTTTACGGAAATCATCAATCCCCAGTGCTTTTTGGGTGGAGTTGAAGGCACAATGATCAGTTCCTACAAGCTGCAAAGCCAAATGAGCATGCTAATATTGGT
>JANTNU010000234.1:6406078-6418172 GCA_024752395.1 Erythroxylum havanense
ACGGGAGTATGTCGTCTGCTGGCTATTACAGTAGAGGGATGGTCGGGGATCAGTTCGTGTCTGCATTAATGTATTTCTGTTTTTCTGAGTGTTTGTATAACCAGATTGGACAATTTGTAAAGTCAACATTTTAGAATAAATTATGTTTAAGAAAAGGGCCCTAAAGCCATTGTTCATTGTGCAAACTGTTTTTCCGCATAATATGTGATGTGTGTGCCGGTGCGTACGTGTTAGAAAAAAAATTTATTATACTGCATGTTAACTGAGTGATGTAGCACGCCGCCTCGCGGGGCACGGACTCGGATATTACCGTCGATGTCGGGTTCGGGTCACGCGGGAGTGGGGTGTTACATAAAATTAGTCACTTGCTTTCTATATGAGATTTTAAATTGTTTATTGATATTATCTTAAGAAAATATACATTGCAGCACATTGAACTTATGGTTTTCAAATAAGGATATTTTAAATATCCCTTCTATTATTATAATATAATTTTGAAAATCTTTTTTACTTTCTTTTTTACTAAAAGAAATATTTGATTGTTGTTTGTTAGGAAGCGGAAGCAGTGGAAAGCATAATGTTGGATGTGTCTAAAATACAGGATATAGATTTAAATCCAGAAGTATTCATGAAAACACCTAATCTTAAATTTCTCAAATTCTATGTACCTAATAGATGCAGTTGCTTTGAAGAACAAAGTAAACTATGTCTCCCACAAGGTCTTGATTATCTTCCAAATGAGCTAACATATTTTCATTGGGATGGATATCCATTGGAATCTTTTCCACGCAATTTTCGACCAAACCATCTGATTGTGCTTGGATTACCCAATAGCAAGATAAAACAATTCCATGAAGAAGTCAGGTTACTTATCTTATGCCTTATATTTTCATATAATTAATTTTCATATAAGTAAGTTTGAAAGCAGCAACGGATGAGAATTAATCCCTTTTCTGTTTGCTAACTGCAGGATGAGAATATAGGATACTCAGTGGCATCTCAACTATCAAGTGGAAAATTTGGTACGATTCTTCGTCGTTTTTGCCGTTTGATTAAAATTCCATCTCACATATATGGATGGCAATTGGGTAAGGTTACATCCCTAAGTTTGGTAGATTGCAAAAACATAAGTCATCTTCCAAATAGTAGAGTTGGATTTCTGGAAGCTCTTGAAGTTCTTAACCTCCGGAGTTACACAAATGTGAAAACATTCCTAGAAGTTTCAAGCAACATAAAGTCTATGGATTTAGTTTCCACGGCTATAAAACAGATACCCTCATCATCAGTTGAACACCTTGGCAAATTGGAAGAATTAAACATGTTCTATTGTGAAAACCTTGAAAACCTTCCAAGCAACTTTTTCGATGTGCTAACATCTCTTAGAATACTTAATTTAGTATGGTGCAAAAGCCTAAAGAAGCTTCCTGAAATCTCAGATAACATGTATAGTTTAGAGACACTTCACCTTGGTGGGGCAGACTTAGAGATTCCATCGTCTATTGGCAATCTAAAACGACTGAAGATTTTAACTATTAGTGATTGCCCCAAATTTACTTTTGTGCGTAAAAGTGTGGTTAATTTAGTGAGTCTTGAATATGTACATCTGGAAGGTCACACATTGCCTTGCTTGTTAGAGGGCATCTCTTCTTTAAAAGTTTTGTACCTTTACGACATTAAATTAAGGGAATTACCTGAGGACTTGAGCTTTCTATCTTTTATAACTTGTTTAAATTTAGGAGGAAATAATTTTAAGAGAATCCCTCCAACTATCAAACAACTTTCAAAAATGAGAGAGATTGATCTAAGTAATTGCCAAAGGCTTATATCCTTGCCAGAACTTCCATCAAGTGTCATTTGGTTAGAAGCTGACAATTGCACATCACTAGAACAAATATGGGCCCTTAAACAGCTAGTCTTTGAGTCAGAAGGCATTGAGAAGACATTTTGTTTATGGAACTGCTTAAAGCTGGACGAAGATGAATGTCAGGAAGTTGCAAATGTACTGTTAAGATATCACAAGCCAAGGGTATGTAACTATCTTTTTTTTCTCTTCTTTATTTTGTGTTGGTATAATCACTAATTTGAGTTTTGTGTTCTTGTGGTTTAGGTTAAATATCGTATATATTATCTTGGAAGTAGAATACCAGAGTGGGTCAAGTATCAAAGGATGGGTGATTCGGTGGAAGTCCCCAATCCTTCTCGTTGGCTTAATTGTCGTTTGTTGACGGTTGCTTCCTATGTGTGCATTAAGCCTTTGAGGAAACGTTCTTGTTATGTGTATTTCAGTCTTAGATGTGATTGCTATTTTGGAGACAATAACCATGCTTCCTTCCCACGTACAACAATTCGTAAATATGACATTGAAAACGCACTTAAGGAGCACGTGGTAGTCGTCTTTCATGATATATTTTGCGATTGGATAGATGGCCATGGTTATTCGTTAGGGGATGTAGCATTGTTCAAGTTCAGTTTAGATGAACATGGAAGTACAGAAATCCTGAAGTGCGGGGTCACTCCATTATATTCCTAAGATCAGGATGAATTCTATTAAGCATTCGAGTTTCCTACTCCAGTGTCTACGGTGAAGATAGAAGAAGCTGTTGTTGCCAACTCCAAATGAAAGAAGAAAAAAAAATGAAGGTCAGTTATGGACATATGCGGATGCTTACAGTTGCTTTTATGGTCTTATGTTTTATAGTAAATTTGATGTATTTGATTGACAATGTCCATGAAAGACAAACTCCACGATGCTAAATTCCTATTTATTGCCTCAGATAGTCGAGCTAGTTGTCATCTGGATTGGCTGCTAGGAGGATGGGTAACGTTGGAACCACATCTGGGTCTAAGTGGGCAACTTCTGCTGCTCCTGATGATTTTGTTTATGTATGTATTATTCCGTGATTCTACCATATCTTTCACTTAGAGTAGCGTTTATGTGTTTGCATGTTTATTACCCTATAGTGCCCATCTTTGTCTGTCTACATTTGGCATTCGGTAGCATGCTTTGTCCATCTAAATTCTATTCTGTTCTACATTCTTGTACCCAGATTTGCAAACTGTATTTGCAGTGTACCAGATTGTATCAGCACCTCTTGTGAATGCTTAATTATGATAACTATTTATTATTAGCAGTTAATTTTTTGTTAGTTAGTTATCAAGATTAGTTTAGACGGCCGTGTATATAAGCTTAAACTATGTACAGTGAATTGTAGAATGATATACAGAAAGTTTCTATTTTCATACGATAAAATTTGTTCATGGTATCAGAGCAAATAAACGATCTTGAATACATTTGATCAAGATTTGACGGACGCAATGGGAACACGTTTTTCGGGTTCCGATGAACCTTATGATGACTGTTTACAGTTGTATAGTTCTGATCATCCTGGTATGGTGCTTGTTACTGCACTGTTGACTGATGTAAACTTCTATTCTTGGAGGATTTTTATTCGGAATTCCTTGGAGGCTAGGGATAAGCTTGGGTTTGTGGATGGAACCAACTCACCACCTACCTGCGAAGTGTGATATAGACGATGGCGGAAAGTTGACTGCATGGTAAAGCAATGGATTCTGAATTCCATTTCCAAGGATATTTCGGAATCATATATTACTTGTAATTCTTCTAAAGCGTTATGGGATAAGCTCGAAGAGGTGTATGGAGAAAGCAATTTACCACAGCCTTTTCAAGTGCAACGGGAGATCAATTGAACTGAGCAAGGTAATTCTTCCATTACCGCTTATTACAATAAGATTAATAAGTACTGGGATGAGTTAGGGCAGCTTTTGCCCATACTGGCGTGTAACTGTCAAGAATGTCACTGTGGAGTTCACAAGAAGTTACTTGAGATGGACGGTGCTACCAAATTGATTCAATTCTTGATGGGGCTTAATCCATCGTATGATCATATTAGAAGTCAAATCTTGGCGCAAGATCCACCTCCTTCCGCTAGTAAAGCCTATTCCCTTGTATTGAGAATTGAGAAACAGAGGCAGATGAACATGCTGACTGAAGACGCAGGAGCTATAGCTATGTTGGCGAAGGACGATTACTATAGCAAGAAAGGCCCATTACCTACAGAAACTATGATCAAAAATGGCAATCGAAAAAAAGATAATAAAAGAAAGGAGGATATACACTGTGATTACTGTAATTCGGACGGTCATGAGCAGATCACGTGCTTCAAGTTACATGGTTATCCTGACTGGTACACTGAATTGCGGAACAAGCGAGATGGTATGAAGAAAGGGCAATCCAAAGGAAAATATGTGCATATGGTTGATACTATTGAACAAGGTATGGAGACTGCATTCGATTTATCAAGTAATTTCCCGTTACTTTCTACGTTGATTCAACAAGAGCTTGCGAAGCTATTGAAAGGCAAGAACTCCGGTGATTCTCATTTCCTGCATTTAGTGCAAAATGAATTTGCAGGTATGTCCATTTTGAATCCAGCTATTAAGTCTGTAAATAAATCTGGAACTTGGATTGTCGACTCTGGGGCTACTTCACATATATGCACAGATAAGGCCATGTTTCGTTCATTACTGCCGGTTGGAAAAATTACGAAGTTGTTCTTGCCTAATGGTGAAGTGAGTGAAGTAGCACATAGCAGAGAAATAGTTTTGAGTAATCAAGTGATATTGCAGTCGGTCCTTTATGTTCCTCATTTCAGCCACAATCTTATTTCCGTTAGCAAATTAGCCAAGAATTCCTCCTTCAATGTTCTGTTTTACAATGACCATTGTTTGTTACAGGACCAGAAGACTGAAAAGGCCGTGGCAACAGGCAAAGTTGTTAAAAATTTGTATTTCCTTGATCACAATTCTTTTCTATGTGATGTATTAGTTTGTACTGATTCTTGTAAACTTCATACACGGCTCGATGTCTCAACAGAGGATATTTGTAATGTTCATAATCGTCCTGATGACAGTGTTTTGTGGCATTCCAGATTGGGACACCCATCTGATATTGTAATGAAGCATATACCTGTTTGTAGTGACTCTGTTAATAATGGGAATTTTGTTTGTGAAGTTTGCCCTCTCTCTAAGCAAGTTCGAAGTTCTTTTCCTATCAGTCATACTAGGGCAGATGCTAATTTTGAGTTGTTGCATGTTGATATTTGGGGTCCTTATAAAGAAATGTCTCTTTGTGGGGCGCATTATTTTTTGACTGTTGTTGATGATCGGACCAGGTGTACTTGGATTTTCTTAATGAAACATAAAGCACAAGCAAGTCCTATTCTGGAGCAATTTCTTACGTTTGTTGAACGACAGCATGCAGGGATTGTGAGAATTGTCCGCACAGATAATGGATCTGAATTTTTGGGTCAAAATTCTCAGGCTATTTTTCATCGTAGGGACATTGTTCATCATAAAACTTGCGTCTATACTCCACAACAGAATGGTGTTGTGAAGCAGAAGCATCACCATATTCTTCAGGTGGCGTGAGCCTTATTGTTTCAGTCTGGTCTTCCTAAGCAATTTTGGGGACAGAGTGGTGTTCATGCGGTTTATCTTATTAATCGATTGCCGAGCGAGGTCCTTGGTTGGGTGTCTCCTTATGAGATGCTTTCTGGGAAGTCACCTGATTATACTGATTTCCGCAGTTTTGGTTGTTTGTGTTTCGCTACAGACACTAGATCACACAAGGACAAGTTGGTGCCTAGAGCATTCGGGAGTGCTTACCTTGGGCATTCTCCTAGCCAGAAAGGATATCGGTTATATGATTTGTTCTCGCAACGCTGTTTTGTTTCTAGGGATGTTTGTTTTCATGAAGCTGTTTATCCTTTTAAAAGTTTTGCTACTAATAATGCTCTTGGTCCGTCTGTTGTTTCCCCTTCACTTGTGCAGGACGATTGTGTTTTCCCTTCGACTTCTAGTGACTCTTTGGTTGCACCATCTGCTAGGTTATCTTTGGGGCCGTCTGATGCTGGGGCTTCGGCCCATTCTGATATCACCGAGCCTTTTCATATTAATCCTCCTATTCCCACTGATCCCGTGATACCTCTTCGGCGCAGTGGTAGGGTTAGGCATCAACCGTCATGGCTTTGGGATTTTGTTTCTCATATTCGTCATCAACCTTCATATTTTCCCTCTCCCAGTGTGCCTTCTTCTTCCCCTTATACTCCTAATACTTTTCCGTTTATTGTCAACCCTGATTTCAGTGCCTCTTATGTTGAATTTCTGGCTAACGTTTCTGCTATTCATGAGCCTACTTCTTATTTCCAAGCTAGCAAAGATCCAAACTGGATTGCGGCTATGGATTCTGAGCTTGCTGCTCTTGAAGCTAACGGCACTTGGGAGCTTACGTCGTTACCAGATGGGAAGCGGGCGATCGGTTCTAAATGGGTCTACAAAGTGAAGTTGAAACCGAATGGGCAAGTAGATCGATTTAAGGCTCGGTTGGTCGCCAAGGGCTATAATCAAATTGAGGGCGTTGATTATCATGATAGCTTCTCGCCGGTGGCTAAGGTTGTGATGGTAAGGATTTTGTTTGCTCTTGTTGCTGCAAAGCAGTGGCCTTTGCACCAACTTGACATAAATAATGCTTTTCTTCATGGGTATTTGGATGAAGACGTCTATATGTATCCGCCTGAAGGCTATACGCGAGCTGGCCCGACTGACGTTTGTAAATTGAAGCATTCGTTGTACGGTCTAAAGCAGTCTTCTCGGCAATGGAATGTTGAGCTTACCTCTCGATTGCACTCATATGGCTTTCAACAGTCCCCGAATGATCATTGCTTATTTACCTTGACAACGTCTTCTTGTTTTTTGCTTTTATTGGTTTACGTCGATGATATGTTGCTTACTAGGGATTCTGTTGAGGAAATTAAGAAAGTGAAGGTGTTTTTGGATGATACTTTTACTATTAAAGATCTTAAGCATGCTAAATATTTTTTGGGTCTTGAGATTGCCAGGTCTTCCGGTGGTATTTCCATTACTCAGAGGAAGTATATCTTGGATTTGATTGTTGCTGCTGGGTTAATGGGGAGTAAGCTGGCTACTACTCCTCTGAGGAAGGGTTTAGTTTTATCTGCTGCTGATGGCTCGCCTCTTGAGGATCCTCAACCTTATCGCCAGTTGGTAGGTAAGTTGTTGTACTTGGGTTACACTCGGCCGGATATTACATTTGCGGTTCATCAGCTCAGCCAGTTTGTTCATGCTCCTACGGATGCCCATTGACAGGCGGCTCAACATGTTTTACGGTATTTGAAGGGCTGTCCCTCTTTAGGGTTATTTTATCCTGTTGATTCTTCTTTTCAGCTTGCGGCGTATTGTGATGTAGATTGGGCGGCTTGCCCTGATTCTCATCGTTCTGTTTCAGGCTTTTGTATCTTTCTGGGTTCCTCCTTGATTTCTTAGAAGTCAAAGAAGCAATCCACGGTTTCTAAATCTTCTGCCGAGGCCGAGTATCGTCGTATGAGTTCTGTTATTTGTGAACTTTTATGGCTTTCTTATATTTTGCGTGACTTTCAGATTCCTGTTACTCTTCCAATTTCTCTACAGTGCGACAATCAAGCTGCTCTCCACATTGCTGCTAATCCTGTCTTTCACGAACGGACCAAGCACTTGGATATTGATTGTCACATTGTTCGTGATCAGCTGCGGAAAGGTTTTCTTTCTTTGTCTAACACTTCATCTTCTACCCAGCTGGCTGATATATTCACCAAGTTCCTTTCTGCTCTTGTTTTTACTGCTTTTGTTGCCAAGTTGGGCTTGTTTGATTTCTTACAAGCTCCAACTTGAGGGGGGGATGATGACTATTTATTATTAGCGGTTAATTTTTTGTTAGTTAGTTATCAAGATTAGTTTAGACAGCCGTGTATATAAGCTTAGACGATGTACAGTGAATTGTAGAATGATATACAGAAAGTTTCTATTTTCATACGATAAAATTTGTTCAAATTAGCACTATTTTTTTGCATATTATTCATGTTTTGCTGATATTCTTGATGTAGTAAAGCAAAGCATATTGCAAGGTGGAAAATCATTGAATGATTTGGCACCTCTAGCTTTTAAAGCAATCACAGATGCATTGGTTGATAAGGCTGTCGAGGTAAAACGTTCTCATGAAAGGTTGCTCACTTAATCTGATAGGAATGCTTGAGCTTGAAAGCCTATTAGATAGTTTAATTCATTAACAAAATTATAGAATTTCGTTTGTTTGTAAATGTTGGACAGGACTCGAGACAGGTGAAGGGAATAACTGCAACTTGCACGATGACCAATAAGCCTCTTCCTGTAAGAAACTCAACCTATGTCTCTAGTGTCCTACAACCACTAAAGGTGAAGTCCTGTCAGCTTGCTATTTTGTCTCCTTTTTGGAATGGAACAAGGACAGGTTTTTTTTTGTATTAATGGAAAAGCCGAAGCTAATTACAAAACAGTTCGTGAGACACAGGTCCCTACTTGATCCTCAATAAGGAAGTGATGGCACCCGGAGGGTGTAGTGTCAAAAAAGTAACCCCTACAGTGGAGTGGGCCGCCTGGGAGGCCAGCCAATCTGCGCATCTATTGCTCTCTCGGTAGACGTGCCGATGTGCAACAGACCAATTGCGGGAGAGTAACTCGTGGATACCTAGGACAATAGAATTGGCCACCTGAATGCGGCACGCAGTAGAGGCGAGCAGGGTGTGCACTACGACCGAGTCCACCTCCAGCTCAATGCGGCGAAAACCCAGTTGCCAGGCGAGGGAGAGTCCGGTGTAGACGCCCCAGAGTTCTGCAGACAGGGGAGTGCACCAACCCAGGTTCTGAGTGAAACCTCCCAGCCAATTGCCGGCACTGTCGCGCAAAAGTCCCCCTGTGGCCGTTGTGAAAGAAGTACAGTTACTGGCCCCATCAGTGTTCAACTTGATCCATCCTGGTGGTGGCTTGATCCAACTGTGGAGAAGCGCAGAACGGGGCTGGAGTCGGCTGCCAGGGATGCTGCGCCTCGCGGATGCCTGGTGTAGATGATCTGCATAAGACAAAATGAGCGCGTCAGGGGAAGCGGGCCAAGTAAAATGAGATTCAAAAACCGATTTGTTCCTTCAGGACCAGAGAAACCAACAGGTGAGCCCGAAAATGGTCACCCAATCATGGCCTCGAATCCGGCTGCATGAATGTAGATTATGGTGCAACCAATCCCGAAGAGGCTGAGTGAAAAAAGCGGTCGCAGTGAGGTAGGGGCACAGCATGGACCATATCCTACGAGCATCAGAACAATCCCTAACTGCGTGAAGGGAAGACTCATCGAAAGAACAGTGAGGGCAACGACTGTCCGCTGTGAGGTGCAGTTGAACCCTATGCTGATTCATGAGGAGCCGATCATGCCCAAGCAGCCAGAGAAAGGAGCCGGTATGTGGCGGTCCCGGCCATTGCCTGATGGTCTGCCAAAGCCCGTGTGACGCCTCAGAATCGTGACCCAGAAGCATGGAATAAGTCGACGCAATCGTAAAAAGCCCGTTGTCTGATGCAGCCCAGACCAGTCTGTCGGGCCCGAGGAGGGGATGGGGTGGGAGAGTACCGGCGATAAGCCGACATATCGGGGAAGGAAGCCATGATTGGAATTGGGCCCAATCCCAATGGCCACTAGAAGTAACAAAAGTGGAGGTAGACAGGTGAAGGGAGGCTTCGGGGATAGAATGAGTGGCGTGAGGGAGAAGTGGCCCAACGCCCACCACCCATGGGTCGAGCCAGAAGCGCGTCCTGGATCCATCGCCGATCATCCATTTTAGGCCTTGAAGAACGATTGGCCAGGTAGCCCGGATGTTTCTCCACACCATTGATCCCCCGGTTGTAGGCAAGAAGGGGGGAATGTGATCAGCATCATTGGTTTCCCTGATGCACCGAATGCTGAGCCCGCCCAAGTCTTTGGGTCGGCACACGTCGTTCCAGTGGACAAGGTGCACTTTGCGTTGATCGTGCGTCGAACCCCATAGGAATTGACGCATGGTCCGTTCTATCGCGTCACAGAGACGACAAGGAAGGCGGACAGTCTGCGTGGTGTAGCTCGGAATGGCAGCTAAGACCGATTGAAGCAGCATAAGGCGCCCCACGAAGGAAAGAAATTTGGTTGACCAACCCGAGAGACACTGGTGGACCTTGTCCAGAATGGGTTGATAAGTGCGACGAGTGACTCGCTGATGAAGAAGGGGGACGTCAAGATACCGGCCCAGATCATTGGTACGACAGACACCCAAGGCGCTGCTGAGGGAGTGACAAGTAGAGGGCGAGGTGTTACGGGAGAAAAAGCAACGGGATTTAGCTAGACTCACCCGTTGGCCAGAAGCGGCACAAAAAGAGTTAACAGTATCTCGGATGACGGTTATCTGGTCAAGCGAGGCCTCCGCAAAAAGGATGAGGTCATCTGCAAAGAATAGGTGAGACAGGGGCGACCCATGCCTACTTAACCTGATCGGCCGCCATTGACCTTGGGAGACCCGATGGGAGATGGCGTGCTCCAGGCGTTCCATACAAAGAACAAAGAGGTAGGGGAAGAGGGGGTCGCCCTGACGTAGACCTCGAGAAGGGAGGAATGGGTCACTTAAATCCCCCTGCCAGTTAACGTGGAGGGAGACCGAAGTGATACATTTCATAATGATGGTAATAAGAGGGCCCGGAAGGCCCACATCAAGAAGAGTGTCATGGATGAAGGCCTAATGAAGACGATCATATGCCTTCTCCAAATCTACTTTGATGGTCATGAACCCCGTATGTCCGGATTTCCTACGCATAGAATGAATGACCTCCTGGGTGATGATGATGTTGTCGGCAATCAGGCGACCCGGGACGAAACTGCATTGTGTGGGAGAGACCAGGTCGCCAAGATACGACTTTAGGTGGTTAACCAAAATTTTTGTGAGGTCTTTATATAAGACGGTACATAGGGCGATCGGTCGGAATTGACGGAGATAAGTCGGCGATGGGATTTAATGCAGATGCATTAGGTTGTTGTCTACTAACTAAACAGTCCCGTCAATGAACTTGTTTCCAATATCTAAGCTTTGTTGAATACTGCTCATAATCACTTGTTCAAATGAACTTGTTTCCAATACCTAAGCTTTGTTGAATCTGCTCATTATCACATGTTTTAACTCTTTGCGTTTCTGTAGTTCTATGGTCATCATAATTGATGCCTCTGCAAGCTTCAACCTTATCTCTGAAACTGCAGATTAGTAGTCAGGTGCTTGAGTAATTGTTCTTTGTTACAGGTATTTCTGGACGGTGCATGAGCTATGACATATTTGACTAAGGAAACTAGGAATGAATCATTACGTGGTGCTACAACCGATATTACTGGTTGTTACTGTGAACTAGCTGCTGAACTCGTTAATGTGGTTAGTATCCCAACGAAAGTGGCTGCATTAAAGCTTAGTCTAGCAGAAGTGCGAACTTCATTGTCTCCTGCGATGCTGGTGAAAGCAATCAAAAGAACCCATAATAGTCAAACCATAGTTCGCTACTGGTTCTAGCACTCGGATTGGGTGATTGAAATTATTTATGAACTCGTTAATTTACATTTTCCAATTTAACTTGAAACATCTAAATTCCATACAATTCCCAATTTTCACACTAAAAGAACCAGAAACTACTAAGTTTTGAACTACTTTTTACCATTCCTTTAATTAGTTTGCTTGCAGTCTAAAATCAAAAATCAAAACTCAAACCTCTATCTAACTGGGCAAGGCCCGTTAAGCTTGAGCCAAGCGTCGATGGTTTAAAATTGAAATTTTTAAATAAGGAAAATATAAACCTGTATTGTCGATTGAAATCTTTGAACAAAAATATTCAAAATTTAAATATCGACTGATATTAGAAATTTAAAAAAATAAGAGAAATTTTTGCAAAATTTTCAAAAAATTTTAAATCTCTTTCCCTCCCTCTTATCTTTTCTTCGCCCTTTTTTATTTAAGTTTTTTAATTAGTTATTTTATTTATTTCAATTTTTATAATTATTATGAGTTTTTAATTTCTGTTTTTAAAATAATAATAAATTTTTTTATTACTAATAGTAATTATAAATTAAATAAAACTTGAAAAATATTTTATTTTAATTTATTTTAATTTTTATATAATATTTATTAATAAACTATTAATAAAATATTATATT
>JANTNU010000234.1:6540208-6551567 GCA_024752395.1 Erythroxylum havanense
AGTAGTCCTCCATTGAAAAATCCTCAGGAGTATCGAAGTATGGTTGGACGGTTGTTATATTTGGGATTCTCAAGGCCGGATATCACTTACTGTGTGTAGCAACTCAGTCAGTTCCTGTACAATCCCAGGGAGGTACATCTTCAACACACAATTTATGTCCTGAAATATATAAAACATAATCCTTCTTTGGGCCTTCATTTTCCTGCAAATTCTGATTTGAAATTAAGATACTCAGACGCTGACTGGGCAACATGTATTACAACCAGAAAGTCTTTAATTGGTTTTTTTTATTTTCTTGGGTAGAGTCCAGTTTCTTGGAAGACAAAACAATAGAATATAGTCTCACGAAGCTCAGCAGAAGTAGAGTACAGAGCCATGGCATCTGTTGTGTGTGAGTTGCAGTGGATCAGCTACTTGTTGATTTGAGGGTTCCACTTCCAGTTCCAGTTCCAGTTCCAATTCTTTTTTATTATGACAGTAAATCTTCCATCCACATCACTTGTAGCCCAGTGTTTCATGAACGAACTAAGCACATTGACATTGATTATCATGGAGTTAGAAATCAGTACAAATAGGGTTTCATTTTGCCAATTCATGTGGCTTTTTCCTTGCAAATCGTCGACATCTTCACTAAGCCTCCCTCTTCACCAGTATTTCACAATTTGTTGTCCAAGTTGGCTTTGATTGATTTTCATCAAAACCAAAGTCCAACTTGAGGGGGGATGTAAAGATTATAATTAGTGTTGGTTTTTGTTGATTTTCTGTGTTTGTTATAGTAACTAATTAGTTACTGTGGAGGAGTAGTTAGTTTGTTTTTAGTTAACTCGGTAACTAACCTTTCAATGTAAAGTCTGAACTATATTTAAGCTCACATTGAGCTTAATCATTATTAAGTGAATATAGTGAGAAAATCTTCTTTTTTCTCTCTTAAAACTCTCTTCTATATTCTTCATATAGTATCAGAGCGTGGTAACCGTTTTTCATCTTCTCTATTTGAGATCTAGATTTGAGACTTCGAGACCTTGATTGGAGAGTAGTTGTTCGATTATTTGCTGATTGTAGCAAAAATTGATTGTAATTATCGGAAATTTTTTTCTATTTTTGATTCTTCGAGAATAGATTCAAGAACTGCAACTTGAAGATGAAAATGAATCAGAAGAAAGATTCTGAAAATTCAGTTGTTAGTATTGTAACTACACCTCTGAATTTTACAGGACGTGGAGCACTTCTATGAAGAAAGCTCTTGTATCTAAGCACAAACTTGGCTACATTACTAGCAAGATTCAGATTCCAACTGAGAGTGCGACTGATTACGAAGAGATTATGAGTGCCAATGCCATGGTGGAATCTTGGATTTTGAACTCGTTTACAAAGGATCTTTATGATGTGTTTCTGTATGTATCCTCTGGCAAAGACTTATGGGACAAACTTGCAAAACAATTTGGTGACTCTACAGGACCTCAAGAGTACTAGATCAGGAGAGAGATTGGAATCATTTCACAAGGTAACTCCAGCCTTTCAATGTACATCACAAAATTGTGCAAAATGTGGGATGAACTGTAGTGTATTATACCTATTCCTCAGTGTATATGTGGCTATTGTACCTATGATGATTATGGCAAGATTATGAAAATTAATGAAAATGCTATAATCATATAGTTCTTAATGGGACTAAATGAATCTTACAGTCATGTGAAGAACCAGGTTCTCATGATGGATCCTTATCCTAACATAGATAAAGTATATTCAATGTTGATGAATGTTGAGAGGAAAAAGCAAGTTTCTGATTCTTTTGGTTAGACAACAGAAGGGAGTGCACTTATGGTTGGATAAGACCAACAAAGACTACTAACTCAAAGAAAATGAATGGCAAGAAAAAGGAATGGAAAACAGATAAAGAGGATAAGAAGTGTTCTTTTTGCAAAAATGGATGGACACGCTAAGGATACCTGTTTTAAGTTACACAGTTATCCAGAGTGATATGTTGATCTTACACAGTTACACAGGAAAACTTGGCAGAAACACCTTTGGATGACAGTGAGGAGGATAATGGAGGATTAAGTATGAGGGCAATCATTCAACAGGAGCTATCAAAATTGAGGAAAGAAAAAACTCAAATGCAGAACATGGAGAAGGTGAACTTCTCTGCTGAATTTGTAGGTAATATTTCTGCTCTTGAAAAGACAATAGGCAATAAAGGCATAAAGAACTCTTATTGGATAGTGGATATTGGGGCTAACATACATATTTCAGGAAATACTTGCCTGTTTAGTAAGTTAGTTCCAGTGAAGGGAAATCTACAGTTAATTTGCCAGATTGATCAATAAAGAAGGTTAGCATGATGGGAGAAATAAGACTTAGCAAGGGTGTTGTATTGAAACATGTTTTCTATGTACCAAGTTTCAAGTATAACATGTTATCTATGAACAGAATCTTGAAACATGAAGATGAAGTTTACACTTTCTATCCATTCTTCTATTTTTTACAGGACTAGAAATCTAAGAGTTTGCTAGCAGTTGGTCATCTATACTACCTTATTAAAGAATCTTTTAATAGTGATGTTTTGAATGAATTTGATTCTCTAAGTAGAGATAGAGATAGAATTGATGTTTGTTGTTTGAATAAGGATGCTAAATGCATAGAAAGTGTTAATGGTGTTGACTTTATTGCATTGTGGCATAAACGGTTAGGACACCCCTCTCTTGAAATTGTAAAGAAGTTTTCTTTTGTTAATAAAAGCTTGAACAATTCTGATACTGCTTGTGACGTATGTGTAAAGGCTAAACAGTCTCGAATGCCGTTTCACATTAGTGAAAGTCATAGTGAGAAACTCTTTGAATTGATTCATGTTGGTGTTTGGGGTCCATATAGAAGGCCATCTTTAATAGGAGCCTTTTATTTCCTAACCATACTGGAAGATTACAGCAGAGTTACTTGGACCTTTCTTGTGCAAACTAAGGACCAAGCTAGCTCCATCTTAAGCAAGCTTTTTACAATGGTGAAAACACAATATAATTGCACTGTTAAGATAGTTAGAACAGATAATGGAGGAGAATTGCCAACAAGTTTTTATTGATCATGGAATTAATCATCAAAGATCCTGTGTATATACCCCACAACAGAATGGAAGAGTATAAACGAAGCATAGACACATTCTTCAAATGGCAAGAGCCTTGCTGCATCAACCTCACATGTCAAACAAGTTTTGGGGAGAAGCTATTCTACATGCTACTTACTTAATCAATAATTTGCCTACTGCAAATTTGAAGTGGAAAGCTCCTTATGAAGTTTTGATGAGAAGACCACCTGATCTTGACAACCTGAAGATTTTTGGATGCTTGTGTTATTCAACAGACACAAGCCCACAAAAGGATAAATTTGTTGCTAGAGCCTACAAATGCATTTTTCTGGGCTATGTTGGAGGAAGAAAGGGGTACAAAGTTTATGATGTTGACTCAGGAAAATGACACATCTCTAGAGATGTTACTTTTCTAGAAAATTTGTTTCCTTGTGCAGGTTAGCAGTTTATGGAGGCTAATGACACACCAATACCATCACTGCAATCATTGAATGAAGAAGTTGCAGATCAACAAATTTCTCCTATAGCTGGTGACAACCAGATGGAATCTGAACTTGATGAGCATCATGAAGTAATACGGGTAGCAGATGTACATACAGATGGGATACAACAATTGAATCCGGTTCATGAAGAAAGGAGATCAGTAGAGAAAAGAGGTTTCCATCATGGATGTCTGACTATGTGGTGAATCATACACAATTGTTAAAGGACAATGGCGCAAAGAATTGTAGTTCACCTCATCTGCCCAACACTTTTCCTTTCTACAAAAATATTAAGCTATCTGATGATGTAGCAGAATTCCTATGCCATGTGATAGAAACAAAGGAGCCTAGAAGTTTTAAAGAGGCAAGTAAAGATGAGAAGTGGGTTCAGGCTATGGAATCAGAATTACAGGCACTAGAAAATAACCACACCTAGTAGCTCACTACATTGCCTTCAAGGAAGAAAACAATTGGCAGCAAGTGGGTTTTCAAGTTGAAATACAAGTCGGATGGGACAATTGACAGGCATAAAGCTCGACTAGTTGCCAAGGCGTATACTCAAGTTTATGGAAAGGATTACAATGATAGTTTTTCTCCAGTAGCAAAGGTTGTGATAGTAAGAATTTTTATAGCTATTGCAGAAGCTAGAGGTTAGAGTTTAAATCAATTAGATATCAATAATGCATTCTTGCATGGATATCTAAATGAGGATGTTTATATGGCACGAGCAGAAGGATACACTAAGGCACACAAAGGACAAGTATGTAAGCTTATGAGGTCTTTATATGGGCTTAAGCAAGCCTCAGGACAGTGGAACAATGAACTTACAGGTTTTCTTCTAAATTTTGGTTTTCAGCAAAGTGTGCATGACAATTGCTTATTTGTGTTTTGCAAAGATGATTGTTTCTTGATGTTTTTGGTATATGTGGATGACCTCCTTATAAATGGAAATTCAATTGAAACTATTGCTCAACTCAAAAAGCACTTCATGAGAAATTCACCATCAAAGACTTAGGAGTCGCTAAGTATTTTCTAGGATTAGAAATCATTCGTGATGAGACTGGCATTTTTCTCAATAAGAGAAAATATATGTTGGATCTGTTGACAGATATAGGTCTCACTGGTTCTAAGCCTAAGAAAGGGCCCTTTCCAAAAGGTAGTAATTTGCTAGATGACAGTAGTCCTCCATTGAAAAATCCTCAGGAGTATCGAAGTATGGTTGGACGGTTGTTATATTTGGGATTCTCAAGGCCGGATATCACTTATTGTGTGTAGCAACTCAGTCAATTCCTGCAGAATCCCAGGGAGGTACATCTTCAACACGCAATTTATGTCCTGAAGTATCTAAAACATAATCCTTCTTTAGGCCTTCATTTTCTTGCAAATTCTGATTTGAAATTAAGAGCTTACTTAGACGCTGACTGGGAAACATGTATTACAACCAGAAAGTCTTTAACTGATTTTATTTATTTTCTTGGGTAGTAATCCAGTTTCTTGGAAGACAAAACAATAGAATACAGTCTCACGAAGCTCAGTAGAAGTAGAGTACAGAGCCATGGCATCTGTTGTGTGTGAGTTGCAGTGGATCAGCTAGTTGTTGATTTGAGAGTTCCAGTTCCAGTTCCAGTTCCAGATCCAATTCTTTTTTATTATGACAGTAGATCTTCCATCCACATCACTTGTAAACCAGTGTTTCATGAACGAACTAAACACATTGACATTGATTGTCATGTAGTTAGAAATCAGTACAAACAGGGTTTCATTTTGCCAATTCATGTGGCTTTTTCCTTGCAAATCGCCGACATCTTCACTAAGCCTCTCTCTTCACCAGTATTTCATAATTTGCTGTCCAAGTTGGCTTTGATTGATTTTCATCAAAACCAAAGTCCAACTTGAGTGGGGATGTAAAGATTATAATTAGTGTTGGTTTTTGTTGATTTTCTGTGTTTGTTATAGTAACTAATTAGTTACTTTGGAGGAGTAGTTAGTTTGTTTTTAGTTAACTCGGTAACTAACCTTTCAATATAAAGTCTGAACTATATTTAAGATCACATTGAGCTTAATCATTATTAAGTGAATATAGTGAGAAAATCTTTTTTTCTCACTATATTCATGGTGTTTTGTCAAACTGTGTTGTCTCCATTGTATACAAACATTCCAGTACGGAAAGTTCTCTGGGTACTACTAATTTTCGACATAATAATGATCAAAATAAATACAATTTAAATATTTATGCAGGAAAAAGGATCTATCATTGTACCTTTGATATGGAATATGTTTATGGAAACAAATATAGAAAAGACTTAAAAGTTACATATAACAAGAAAATTTTAAGAGACATGGAATTTTCAGGGAAGCCTAATAGCTGGTTTATTATCAACTCAGAGGTCGTAAGGTATAAAGCACTTATTGTAGCATTGGTCAATGACAAATTTTCACTTTCCTCAACTTTTGTTGTTAAAATTATAAGTTATAAAATTTACCAAAATTTTGTTATATTTAATAAACGAAGATATTTACAAGATTTTAATCCTACATGAGTTCTTGATAATTAAGTGTGTCAATTTCCTCTGTACTACGTCTGATAGCTTTTGTCAACTTCTCTGTGGTTGGTTATATTAATCACTATCCTATTGATTTTCCTTTATCTGACATCCGTCAAACTTTTTTCTCATAAATAACGCACACGGCATCTCTAAAGTTTCCCATCAAACGTAAAGCATATTATCATATTACAAAAATCAAGCTCTTAAAATTAGATAATTGAGTTTTCTGACAATGGCAATCGCCATCACTTCCTTGATTTTGTTGTTTCTTAGTTCAGTTTTCTGTCAAGTAAGCTGCAATGCTACAGGCCCAAAAGCTTCGCCAGAATTCTCTGCGATTCTCTTCTTCGGTGACTCTATCCTGGACACCGGTAACAACAACTATATCGAAACACCGTTGAAAGCTAATTTTTACCCTTATGGTCAAGATTTTCCAGGTCATGTGTCAACAGGAAGATTCTCAAATGGGAAACTTATGACTGACATGATTGCTTCAAAATTGGGTATCAGAGACACTGTTCCTGCGTTCTTGGACCCAGGCCTAGATGATAAAGAACTCGTCACAGGTGCGAACTTTGCATCTTCTGGTTCAGGATACGATGATTTGACATCACTTACGACAAATGTCATTCCATTTTCAAAGCAAGTGGACATGTTCAAGGATTACATAGCAAGGCTTCAACGATTTGTTGGAGAAGAAGAGGCTGCAAAAATCATAGGCGGTGCTTTGGTGTATGTCAATTCTGGAACTAATGACTGGAATTTCAATTACTATTTTCTTCCAACCAGGAGGCTTCAGTTTGATGTGAATGGGTATCGAGATTTTCTTCAAAACCGTACCAAATACTTCATTAAGGTAAACTTCGTCTCTTTTGTTATGTTTTCTTTTTCTCCTCTTATGATACTTCTTGAGATATGTTTTAATTTGATATACCATGTCAACTATTGAATAACTAATTGATTTTGGGAGTTCAACAGGAATTGTATGATCTTGGTTGCCGGACATTTATAGTGAATGGTCTGCCTCCAATTGGTTGTTTACTATTTAACATCCAAGCCAGACTAAAGAACCCAAAGCAGTTTGGAAAGTGTATGGACGACGAGAACGCGGATTCTCAATTATACAATGCGAAGCTTGAAAAGTTGTTGCTACAGTTACAAGCAAACCTTCCAGGGAGCAAAATTCTTTATGCCGACTTCTACAACTTAGTTTTCGACATGATCAATAATCCAAAGAAATATGGTAATTTAAGGTTAATTATTTAAGGCTGAAACACAAAAAGGTTAACTGAGGTTTGATTTTTTCGTACATTTTCCAGGCTTTGTGGAGACAAAGAAAGCATGTTGCGGGAGTACTGAACTTGGATTGTCACTGTTATGCGACCCAAAAGCACCAAAGTGTCAGAACCCCTGGCAGTTCTTTTTTTGGGATTATATTCATCCATCACAAGCGGTATATGAATACCAGACAACTTACTTGGAAAAAACAGTTTTTCCCAAGCTACTCATGTAGAAATGTTGACGTCCCTATCAATTAATAACCACCCATCAAATGCATGGTTTAAAAGACAATAAGATTGTATCATTGAGACAGATGTCCGGCTGTCACCCATCTTATTATAGCACTTTAAATTTTTATGTATTTCCTCCGTGATCATGACTATATCCTTTTATGTCTTACATAACTACCAACTCACGAGTATTGGTTTTCTATCCCACATTATATCTGGCCTCAATGAAGACTATATAAGGGGGAATATGCTTAATGTTTTATATATCTCAAAATATCTTGTCCATAATCTTGTGTATTAATTCTTAGTGTGGATTGTGAAATCTTTCTCTTGTAATCTTTGCTTTCTATGATGGAAAGTTTTCTAATCTTTGCTTTCTATGATGGAAAGTTTTATATTCTTGCCTGTAATTTTTTCCTATATTCACGTTAAATCTTGTGTGTCACTTTTTTTTATCTCAATTTCTTTTATTGATGTGTTTGCTCTATCGGGTGGAGTCAATTTCCTATTAATGGTATCAAAGCCCAAAGGTTGATCAAATATGCTTTGTGTTTGTGGCACAGTTGGATCTTTTCCATTAGAAAACGAGTTTTTCTTTAGTGTTCTTGTAGGTTAATGGTAGTTCTATTCTCGGGTTTTTGTTGTCATATTTTGGACTTTTTTTTTTACTAGTATTTGAGGTGATTGATTGTATGTCTAGCAAAAACTTTGTCTAAGAAGACTGAGTTTTAAGTGTAACCATTTGTGATCCCTCCAACCTTTCCTAAGAACTTTCTTAATATACTACAATCTTATTACATACTAAGTGGAGATAACTCAAGGCAATTTCCCTTTTTAACGTAAGAGGGTGGGAGTCAATTCTTGTGATAGAAGCAATGTCGAACAAATTTGATATTATAAAGTTTGACAGGACAAATTTCTCGTTATAAAAATTGAAGATGAAGGCAGTATTAGTAAAAGATAACTGCTTGAAGGCCATCAGTGCTAGGCCAATGGATTTCATAGATGACGTCAAATGGAAACAAGTAGATGCCTTCGCCACGTCATATTTGCATCTTGGTCTATCGGATGATTTCTTGCAAGGTGTAGAGGAAAAGAAAACAACCAAGGAGATATGGGATCATCTCACAAAGTTATATGAAGCTAAGTCTTCATACAACAAATTTTTTTTGAGATGAGACTCTAAGCACTCCAAATGTTTGAATCTATTTTAGTAATAGAGCATATCCATACTCTGATCCAACTGAACGTGCAAAGATTTTACTTCAAAGTCTTCCAGATTCATATTACTAGCTCATTATTAATTTAACTAATACTATCATCACAGATACTTTGGTATTTGATGATGTTGCTGCTTCGGGAGGAAAGCAAATGCATCAACAAAGAAGAAAGGCTGATAAGTTCGAATCAAGTGGAGGCTTTATTAATGACGAGGTGACAATTAATAGAGAGCATGATTCCACTGGGAGTCACAAACAAGGAAGGTCGAAATCTAGAAGTAAAAAAAATCTCAAATGTTACAACTGTGGCAAGAGATGACATTTTAAAAGTGAATGTCAATTTAGAAAGGGTGGAGATAAGGCCTCTGAAGCATCAACTTCTCAGGGATTTGTTGCCAAAGGAGAAATCTTATACAGTGAAGTAGCGATGGTATTCAAGGATAAAGTAGAGCTCACTGATGCTTGGATAATAGATTCAGGAGCAACGTGGCATATGACTTCTTGTAGAGATTGGTTTTGTGCTTATAAATCTATTTCTACAGGATCTGTGTACATGGAAAATGACCATTCCTTAGAGATTGTTGGGATTGACAACATTAAGTTGAAGATGTATGATGGTATGGTTCCCACTATTCAAAATATGTGACATGTGAAGGGCCTGAAGAAAAACTTATTGTCTTTAGGACAATTGGATGCAAGACCTCCATTCAAAATGGAATTATAAAGGTGATCAAAGGTGAAGTTATGGTAACGAAGGCAGAAAGGATAGCTCCAAACTTATGCAAGCTTATGGGAGAGACATATATGGAAGCAAATGCATCGATTAGTTCTATAGAAATTGTAACAAAATTGTAACACCGTAAGCTTGGCCATATGTCAAAAGAAAGATTAAAGATTCTTGTTGAGCAGAAACTACTCCCTAGACTCTTAAAGGTATCATTACTGTTAATGGACATTTTTGTATTACTTTTTGATATATAATTTGCTGAACTATTGTCCATTTAATATTTAAATTGCGCTAATTAAACGTTATCTGTTTTAATTTTAGGCACATTTTGGCTTTTGAATATTTAAGAGTATAATGCAAGGAAAGTCTTCAAAATTGTTACAACGTGCGCAGAGAGGACAAAGAGCATGAATTTGTGTTGGACCAAAAACAAATTATTTTTTTCATATGAAGAAAACAAAGCAGCAAAGTTGAAGCAAGAGGGAGGCGTGGATATTGAATAGGTAGAAAACAACGTAGCTGGTGGTGGCTGGTGCAGAAAGTAAAAAAATGGGGGCTGAATAAACGTGATTATGGGCGTTAATATCGGAGGCAGCATATGAAAAGAAACACACGTTAAATTGAAGGGAGGAAGAAGACAGAACATCGACGTTGGCTGGATTCACGCACAAACACATCTCCGAAAATCCCTCCATTTGCAAACAAAATCAATAGCCTTCATTCAACATTCATACACACAGCACTAACCAAAAAATCAAAAAGCAGCTCACAACCATTTGAAAAAAGAAACGCAGTAACTATTATATATAAAAAAGGAAGTAGCTGTTGGCGTAAATGAAAATAGCCTCCAGGTCTCACGTTACAAGCCTCACTAATCTTTTTTTTTGGACTCTCCATTGAGAACCAAAGATAGTTGTGCCTTGGGGAGACTCCAAGGATGTTGAGCTTGGGAAGATTTTGGGGGGGCTCCATCATTTACACTACTAACACACATTTTCTATCTAGAGGTTAGCAGGTGGCTTTAGCTAGCTAGGAACAACGTTGTTGTAGCTGGTGGTGATCAACACACCAAAACGTTGGCAGCTTGCTCACAACCGAAGACAACTGTGGCAACATGGAAGCAGCTAGAAAGAAGACACGTTATTAGCTGGCAGAGGAGGAAGAAAGTGGAGGCTGGAGAACATTAGAGCTGGTGGAAGTCTACAGTGGAAGCAGCTACGTTAGGGGGGCGTGAGTGTCGAAGTTAGCTGGTGGGTGGAGAATAAATAAGCAGCTGGTAGAGGTGGCAAGCAACGAGAACAGGAGTTGGAAGCAAAAATTGATGACAGCTGTTGGAGTAATTAACAAACATTAGCACCTGAATACGTTAGTAGCTGGGGAGAAGAGAAGGTAGGAGACATTGGCAGTTGGACTTGATGGAAAGAACATTTAATTGGTGGTAAACATCACTAAGTGGGAGACAGCTAGTGGAGCAAATAGAAAAAAGTTAGCAAGGTGGAGCCAAGAAGACACGTTGATCTTGCTAGTGGAGGAAATAGAAAAAAGAGATGGCAAGGTGGAGACAAGAAGAAACGTTGATCTTGGATGCAGACATTTATGAAGCAAGCTGGAACTTTTGCTAAGGAACAATGTTTTGTGCTAACGTGGAGAGCTGAAGAAAATACAGATGCAAGAAAAAGGGGTGTTTTTAATTTCTTAAATTATTTTCTTTATTCCGTATTTATTTTAATTGTGTGGATTTAATCAATGCAAACATATATTAAGACCATGATTTATGTTACATTGATAAATATG
>JANTNU010000234.1:6557647-6569525 GCA_024752395.1 Erythroxylum havanense
TATCTCTCTCATTTAAGAGAGGTACAAATCCCATCTACGTCATTCACATCCCTCCGCATGATTCATTTGATATCCAATATAAGACTACTTATTATTCAGTTAAGAATAACTTCGTCTAATATCAAAACACCGAATTCCTCATGTAGGGAACTATGATGACTTCAGGTCAAAGAAATAAAGTCAAACCATATTGAAAATCACTAATGACATGAAACCATGTAGTATTCTCTCTGTTAGTCGGTCCAATATATGTTCTCTAACATATATCTATGTTTCTGATTTAATAACTCATATCCATGATCAATAAAACATGATCATCAATTAGAACACATACTAGCCTTGATTCATTATTGTTCCACCAATAACGATTGACCAGGGACAGTTTAGAATAGTGTTATAATGCTTATGGTTTTACTATCAAGTCACATACTTGATGACATAAGCCTAATACTATTCATGGAACGTAAATCACATTACATAAACGACATACATGTACATATAAAAGGAATACCTCATAATATATTATTAACAAGTCATAATATTAATACATGAATCACAAATATCCATTGGCCTAGAGCACACTACTAACAAATTGAACGTCATATCCCATTAACCTAGCGATTGAACCAATTAATCTCTAGTTGCGCATCTAGAAACCAACGAACTCAATTGAAAAGACAGATCTGAAAATATCTAATGTTCATTAACAATATGAAAAATATCCAAACTATCTCACCTTAATAACATGTAACATGGATTCCCTCAACCAAGATGAGAAAATTAGCTACTCATAATTGAATTGAAATCAAAGAAAATAACAAAGCAATATGTCTCCATCCCTGGTCCTTTTAGGAAAGCTACGAAAATACCAATTGAAATCTACAGAAAACTTAAAATAACAGAACAAGAAAGGTGCGGCAGTCTAAAACCTAACCTAAACCTACGATGATTTCTTCTAACCCTAACATGTATATATATATATGCGGCAATCATCTCCCTCTCCTTCTTGATGTTAATCTCTTCATTATCTTCTCTTGATTTTGTCCATATTAGGTAGTTTTCTAATTTCGGTAGATGATTTCTTGGAAAGATGGCAAGGGAATCTTTAAAGATTGTGTTTTACTTGAAATCAACTTCTAAAATTTTATCTGCAGATTCCAGATTCCATCCTTAGGCGTGCCCACGCTTAGTCTCTAAATTTCGGCCAAATTGAAAATTTCGGATTTCTTTCCTTCTTTTGCATCTTTTTGATCAAATTTCATCACTAAGGTGTTGAAAACCATCCGTAAACAATTATAAAGCAATTCCATCAATTTCGAATAATAATTTTAACACCTTAACAATAATTACGCCTAAAATATGTGCAATTTAAATGACTTAACAGCCTCCATAGTAACTTTCTCATCTATTTGGACAAAGTCTAGCTACATCCCTTGTTTCATCTCTCTGTTGTTCCTAAAAAGACTAACATAAGAAGGTTTAGTGTTGCCTTCATCATGCTTCTCTATAGTTAGTTTTGGCATTCTATCGAATACCTTCGAGGTAGATTCCTCATCCTCTGAGTCTGAAGCTTCAGTGGTTACATTCTCCCCATCAGAATCCTCATCAGCTATGGATGCCTCAAACCCCAGCTCTTCAATACACAACCCTCCAATACCCACATTTTTGGTTTTATTCAGTAACCTACCTTCCCTGTTCTCAAAACCTAAATGCACTAGGCTTTCCCTCTTTTCATTGTTTCTCCTCATCTATTCCTGTCTACAGACACCAGCATTGGATTCATCAGTTGCCTTTCATTATCAACTGATTATTTTTCTTCGCCTCCACATTGCCTTGAATCCTACCTTAATGTATTGCTCTTAATGCTCCATCTCTGCTTACTCCCGAAGCCATGTTCAATTCCTTATCACCTCCCGCAGATTTTGTGTATTGGCCTATTTCGTTAGAGGATAACACTTCACACTTACTTCATGCACTTCATCATCAGCAATATATGGATTTCTCATAGACAGCTCTCAGGCTGCCTGTGAACCCATGATGCAATCTACAGTCTACCGTGATGTCTCTGCCCTTATGGGACGTCTGTTTCTTCTTGGCCATAGTTCAAACCCAAGAAGCTTGGCAAGGTTTAACCCTACAATTTTCAATCTTTGATGTCAACATGGATTTCAATCTCAGTTCACTAGATGAAGCTAAGAGTAGAGCATATGGTGGCCGTATGGTATGCGAAGTCTAGGAGAAAAATCGCCAAGGGTGAGATCACTCACGTCCGCATAATCGATGGTTCGATCTTGGTTTGTAGCAATTCTCCCATCTTCTTTCTATATTTTCTGACTAAAGACTATAAGATGATTAAAGGATTGAGATCCATTAACAGTTTTATGGATTTGAAACTCTTAAAAAGGGGAGCCAAAAAGAATTGAATCCGTTTAAGTTTTATATCAAACATGAACTTCTTACCTACCCAAGATTGTGATCAAGTTGTATGGGATTTTATTAGAACTCAAAAAATGTTTACATGATCATGAATGCGCATTTCAGTATGTAGTTGGCAATCGAATCCTTTTTTAATTGAAGACTCGTGTAACGAATTTGGCCCTTTGTAACAATGAACCCTGTGCACTGTGCATTTCCAACTAGGTACGTAATATACGGGCAAATCTAATTTAAAGTTCCAAGAACAATTTGGAATATTATTCGCATTGATTTGTGCACCAACAGATATAAACAATGTCATATTTACAACGATAATGATAAGATACCAAATTTATTAGTAATTAAATGGGTTAGATCTCGACTTTAGTGTAAAGACAGGCTTGTGACAAATCGTTTCTATCTAATAATTATTTTGTGTTTCATTTAGATTCGATCTTAAATGCTAATTAATTAAGAATCTTGGAACAGGGAAGCCTCATGCATTTACTTGTACGCATAATTAATTTTTGATTTATATGCTATGGTTGGTGCCAAGCTTCTTACTAACGTACTATTCAATACTTCAAAGAGGATGTTAATTCGTACATGATTACACAAAAACAACTTCCACTTTTGGTATCTGGATGTTGCCTCAATTCGTCCAATTTAACCAACGCAGTTTACTTCATGAGACAAATAATATCCCTAAATAGTTGGGATCCAAATTTCTAAAACAAAAGGAGAGCAATTAATTATTAACGGCGGTTTATTTAGATAAAACCGTTTTAGGTTTAATTTTCAAAACGTGCTTCAGGTGTTTTGAAATCCGAGATTTTCCAAGCATAGCATCATTGGCACGAGGAGAATTCCCTCAGCATATCCCCCCAGGAAAGGAAAGTAAGCAACTAAATAATACATAGAAATTTAATATAATTTAACCTTTAATTTGAGATATATCTGTGGATCAAACTCTGAATAAATCTTCCATTAATGAAAATAACAAGTATAAAGAGTAAAAATAATACAAAAAAATAGTGCACTGATATATAAGGTGTTTTCTAAATTTACTATCCTTAAAATAATATCTTTACTATTTTATCGCTCAATCTTTTAGAAAAATGTTTCCTAAAAATATTCAAAAATAACTCTCGCACAGTCACCACATGTTACAATATCACACAGACCATGCACAAGTCTATGAGAAAGAGGGAGGGATATAAACCCTCCATCATTTAGCAAGTTGTGAACATGCAAGTTGTGGACAGTGAACAGCTTGCTAATGCAAGTTGTCTTCCCTTAAAAAACAATTTTAGAATATTTGTGACGGTATCGCCTTACAATTCTCCCATTGCCGACTATATAGGGTTTATTGTTATTCCGGTAGATGATCAACAAAACTCTTCAAAGCTTTCTTGTTTTTTAGCAACTTCACCAACTCAAAAGTTTTATTCACATGCAATGACTTCATCTCATCTTGCATGACTTTAACTCATTTCATCTTATGTTCAACTATCATAACCTCTTGAAAATTCTCAGGTACTCCCCCATTTGTAAGTAGCACATGCTGATCATTGGAGTATCTAGTAAAGGCTTGTCTTAGTCACGTAAATCTCCTTATTAGAATATGAGCAGTCTATAGTGTTGGAGGTTCATTATGAACATGATCTTCATCAGAATCTTCATTTGATTGATTTTGAATGGGAACATCATCATCAGCTATGTTCAACTGGCAATTTTCAACTTCATCCCCAAATTGTCTTAACACTGTTTTTTTTGGAATTAACGTTAAGTTTACTAGGTCACCATCAGTTCTTGGAACATCCTTTTCTACTTTGTCAAGATCTTCAATGGTTTCATCTTAAACAAATATAGCATCACGGCTCCAAATTAACTTTTTCTGGACTGGATCATAAAACTGATATCCGAATTGATCTTCACCATAACCAATAAATATACATTGGCGAGTTTTAACATCCAGCTGGGATCTCTCATCTTTAGGGATTTGGACATAAGCTTTGCAGCTGAATAACTTTAGATGATCAAAAAAAGCATCCTTTCCTCAGTATACTTTCTTTGGAACATCATATTGTAAAGGGATGCAGAGTGAACGATTTAATACATGCACTGCTGTGAATAAAGTTTTATCCCAAAATGTCTTACGCAACTTTGCGTGTGAAAGTATGTAACTCTCTTCATAAAGGTCCTGTTCATCCTCTCAACTAAGCTATTCAATTGTCGTGTCCGTGTCTTAGGAGTAGTCTGATGTCGAATACCATACTTTTTGCAATAAACGTCAAATGGTCCAGTGTATTCTTCACCGTTGTCTGCTCGAATGCATTTTAACTTCTTCCCAGTTGTCTTTCAATTGAGGCATGGAATTGCTTGAAAATATATAGCACTTGATCTTTAGTCTTCATTGTGTATACCCAACTCTTCCTCGAATAGTCATCAATGAAAGTCACAAAGTATTAAGCACCACCTAGTGACTTTGACATTGGCCTACATAAATTCGAGTGTACAAAATGTAACACATTCTTCATTCTAGAAGGAAGGAAACTTTTGAAAGCGACTCTATTTTATTTTCCTACTAAACAATCAACACACTTTTTTAAATGTTTCTAATTAATTCCAAATAATGCATTCTTTTTCACCAATTGAGTCATTCCCTTCTCGCTCATATGATCGACTCTCTTGCTTCACAATTCAATTGCACCATCTTTCTCCACTGGATTCACAACATCATTTGAGAGCTCTACCTGCATTATGTATAACTTTGAGCACTTGTTACCTTTGGCGATTACCAATGAGCTTTTAGTAAGTTTCCATTTGTCATTTTTTAAAGTATTGCAAAAACCTTTATCATTAAGTGTGCCAACAGAGATCAGATTTAGGCAAAGATTAGAAACATGTCTAACACCTTTTAGAGTCAATCTTATGTGATTTTCTATCTCCAAGTAAATATCACCTTTTTTAGTGATTTTGCCCAAATCACTATTTCCCATTGTAACAACACCAAAATCTCCCTGTGCATATGATAAGAAGAGTTATTTATGTGATGTGGCATGAATAGTGGCACCACTGTCACCTCTCTAGTTGAAATCACATGATGCGCTATTTATAACATTATCATATGAGATGATGTGAAAGTCATCAATGTTGGTAGTCGTTGATGCGTGTTCATCATCACTGTTATAGTCTTTCTTGACTTCTTTACCTTTGTTCTTTTCTTCTTTAAACTTCCAGTAGAACCATTTAATATGGCCCTTCTTCTAGCTATGATGGTACTTAACATTTGTATATTTATTCGATCTTCCTCTGCTTTTATCCCTAGAATTTGGACCTTTAGATTTGCTCCTCCCTCTGGTACCTGTGACCAAAACTTTTGACTATATTGAAGAGACCAAACTCTGTGCTCTTCGTCTCATCTCTTCATTCAGATTTCCACTTTTTATAGATTCCATGTTAACAACATCGTCAGTTGCAAAATTGGTAATTGAAATCTTCAAAGTCTCCTAAGACTTTGGTAAGAAGGTAAGCAAGAAAATGGCAAGCAATTTATCATCTAACTTTATGCCCATTCCTAATAATTAATCCACGATCCATTGAAATTCATTCAAGTGATCTAATACAGAGGTACCTTCTTGATATTTTATCTGTACTAATTTTTTCAGATAAAATAATTTATTGTTACTAATATTTGAGGCATACAACTCCTCGAACTTCTTCCACAACATCTGTGCTTGAGTCTCGTTGTAGATATGGTTATACACATTATCTTGACAAAGTGCTTAATAAAATCACATACCTGTTTATGCTCAAACTCCTTGTCCGATTCTTATCTGATTTATTTTCAAGTTTTGTTATGGTAAACACTAGTAAATGCACTTTTGTGACAAACAGAAGATCTTTTATCTTGTTCTTGTTTGATAATTGAAGCTATTTAGGCTAATTACCTTGCTTATTTTTACCTCCATCTTTGATGAAAAATCCTTTAACACAGAATCGAACCTTGCTTTAAATAGTACCCATATGTATGAATAATACGGTATATATGAATATTATCATATAATACATATAAATAGTACTATATGTGTAAATAAAATATAGTTGCTAGCTACAATGACTACTACAGTGTTAATTCAAAAATAAATACATAAATAGTTGCCAAATTTCTTGATTACTGTTTTACTATTCACCAATTGTGCTCACATGAAATCTAAATAGATTGTGCCAAAAAATTCGTTATAATTTTCTCACTAGCTTTGATACCACTTGTTAAAAAAAATCAACGAATTATATCCTACAGGTAAAATGAGCAAATTTTATATGGTTTATTCTTTAATTTAGGCTACGGGTCAAATTTCTCAAGTTATTCTCATTTTTCAATTTAGGCTAATTTAGGTTTTAAGTTTAAATCAAGTTATTCTCATTTTTTTATTGAATTTTTCGTATGTTGTATTTATTAATAAATTTATGATATATTGCATGTAAGCTTGTAAGGTTGTATATATATCTATATTCAGTTTTATAGATTTAACAAACAACAAGTGGGTTAAATTGAATTAAAAGTTCAACTTAGTTTCTTTATTTAACACTGTAAATGTATAAGGAAAATGGATCTACCTTCCATTTCAATACTTTAAATCCATAGTTAAACATGTATCACACGTATATAGACAAAGACGGCGGGCTTAAGTAAATGAAACATGGAAGCAAGGTTAGGTCACAAGTTGATGACCCCAAGAACAAGTTTAAGAAATTTTAAGCAGTCTTAAATAGACGATACTTTCGTCTTTTAGACTCCAGCATAAACTATCGTACATTTCCCTCTCTGTTCGCTTATGTACGCTTGTCTTATTCCTATATAATCTTGCGTACCCTCTCATTCACATTCCCCTACCTCACGGAACACCAAGCCTAAGCGTCCATTTAGAGAGTCATCACCAACACAGAGTTTCATCCAAACTCACACAGACACAAGGATACTTTTCGCAGAAAATGGGCAATAGTTTAAGGTGTTGTTTGGCCTGTGTTCTTCCATGCGGAGCCTTAGACTTGATCCGTATAGTTCACTTAAACGGCTACGTGGAAGAGATTACACGGCCTGTCACCGCCGGAGAGATTCTTAAAGATAACCCAAATCACGTTCTAAGCAAACCATGTTCACAAGGCGTCGTTCGGAGAATTCTGATCCTCTCTCCGGAATCCGAGCTCAAAAGGGGCAGCATTTACTTCTTGATCCCGGCGTCTTCCGTACCGAGTGACAAGAAAAAGTCCGGTAATATCAGCCACGAGACCAATAAAAAGTCTTCCGTGAGGAGCACGAAATGCTATGGCGACGTTGCCTCGGATTCTGATCGTTATCTGAAGGAGGTAGTAAGCTCCTTTAAACATACCTCACGTCGTGAGCGCCGTACTGGTCGCAGTGGAGTATGGCGGCCTCATCTTCAGAGCATCTCCGAAGACTAACCGACCGGCCTTTTTTCATTTCCCCGGAGACCGGAGTAGCCAAAGTTGGTATATTTGTTTTTTTTTCCTCACCCGAGGTTGGCTATCTGGATAAAATTTCCCTTTCTTTTCTTGCTTCGATCTGCATTTAATAATTGCAGATACGAACTCGATATTGCTTCGATCTGTTTTCTAACGAGAAAGTTCGTTTTTTTTTCACAATAGAAAGAAAGTATTGTCTCCACCCAAATGGAATCCGTATTTATACAGAGCTTCAAGTTGGCTGTAAGTAAATACATTTCTTTCTATTCGTCGGTGGAAATGACTGAATCGGGGGTTGTACACATTTATTTGTCTTATTGTGTCCAGTGAATCTCAACCATTTATTTATGTAGGTCTTATATAGACTCTATATAAATAAATGTTGAACCCATATAAATGAATGACTGAGATTTACTAAACTCAATAAGACACTATAAAACTGAAAAGAAGATCTGATTTCCAAATTAATTCTCTTACGCATGTGTTTTCTTTTTCATGTATGTATGATGTAAATTTTACGATAACACAAAACAGCCTATCAACACCAACTAGACTGATTCTCCTCTTTTTCTCTCTCAAGCTTGAAGTTTGATACTTCAACTTCACTTCCCATTTCTTGATTTCCAAATTTAGTTTAATTTCGTCGGGATAAAAAAGAATTTACAAAATTCAAGAAAGAATCAGTTGACTTTTTACGATTAAACAATAAAAGTAAGCCAGGATGGCAAAATCCGCATACTCCAATCCGATTAAATTGTAATCAAATAATTTTTCAATTAATTGAGTTAAAAGTTTAGTTTTATAAAAAATTTCCATTAAAATAATATTATTTTATTTATAATAGGATAAGAATTTGAATTATATTAATTATATCATATCATGTTTAATTTATGTGATTTAAATTTTATTAGTGGTAAATTTATATTTAATTTAATTGGTTATGATTTTTACTCTTATTTATAAATAGTGAACCTGAGACATGTTTGGAATTAATTAGAAAATTATTTCTGATACATATTAACATCCTTTTTTCATTTTAATGAAATTGATCAAATGTCGTAAAATTAACTATTCATTTTCCTTTTTGTTAATAGGATCCATCACAAGGGTTCAGAACTTGAAATATTGTTATATAACATTCCATGAATTTTAAATTAATTTACACCATTGCGTTTTCCGATAGAAATAAAGCTGTTCATTATAGGGTTTAATTACAATAACGGAGCCATTTTGGTAGGGTACATGGACAACCTGTTATGCTACTTGGAGGGGAGACCGATTGTAGTATTATTTCAGTTAGATATGCAAAACTTAAGTACCGCCGCGTCTAAAGGCAAAGGTAATGATAGCACGCATTAACATGTAAATTGATCCTTTTGAAGCCCACAGATTCTCTCTTACGGTTAATGATTGTTGGTTTACTAGCATTATCTTTTCAATTAAGCTAGAGTTAACGTTGAGGCATCAAGGTAGGGAAGAAGATTAACTTATAAAAAGGCTTTTGTTGACACTTTGGCTCGAAAATGAATGCGTACGGCACTAGAAAGAAATTATTTTCTTGTATCGAAATCAGGACATTTCTTTTTTTTGAAAGCATTGGGACTTCAATGGGAATTTGATCTCTTTTCTAAATGAAATGCAAGTGGTTAGGTTATTCCCATAATCAGGGACGTAGCCATATGAGGCCTAGTGGTGTCCTTGACCTCTCAAAATTTTAAAAAATATTATATATATATATTTATATATATGTATATAAGGATAGAGTTATTTAAAGACTGGTGATATATTGGGCCTCTAAAAATTTTAAAAATTAAATATTTGAGCCTCCTTATCTTAAATTCCTAGCTCCGTGTGTGCCCATAATTCAGGTCCATATAATAAAACAATAGCTTCTATTATACCCATACTTCTAAATCCTTGTGAGCTTTGTATATGTTTAGAAACAACTTTACATATGAAACAAGAGCAAAAGAATATTGTTTATTTTAGCTATTACCAACATCCAAAATGTTGGATAAAATTGAAATATCAAACATAAAGCAACTATGTATAGAGAAAATAAAATATAAGTTGGTACAATGATTAATTCATTGAAAATGAACCAATATTCATACAACATTTACTATAACAAGGAAACTATCCAGCTGTGTAAGTTTAAGATTATTAGTTGATCCAAGTCACTTGGTAAATGGGCGGAATGTACAACATGAATCTTAGAATTATTAATTAATTCATTCATTATTTTGGTAGCATAAATCCAGAAGATATTGCAATAGTGACAACTCCACGCTACTCAAAAAATAAATGACAAAGTCTTACCTGGCACGATCATTTTAGAGGCTGCCACTACTGCATGGGATAACTCACTCCTCACATGTATTCCCTCTTCTCCGTCTCCCATAAGTGTATATTATCTGTTCCACAATAAAAAAAATAGTACACATCCATCTCTCGGTGTCTCCACCGTTCCTTATTAAGCTCATATGCCTCTTCACATTAGTTCTAGTTCTATGATCATTTTCAAACTCAGTTTTGACAATTTCTTATATTATACTCCCTCCTATTTAAAATAAGTGTCGTTTTAGAGAGATTTGAATTATTCAAAATAAGTGTCGTTCACGATTTTTCATGTATGTTTATAATTTTATTTCTAAAATTACCCTTTAATTTCTCTCATATCCTAATTATACAGATTACATTTTCAAAACAATTCAACATGAAATTAATAAGGGTATATTAAGCATTTCATTAGCTTTCTTAATAAGTATGCATGTCTCTAAAACGACACTTGTTTTAGATAGGAGGGAGTAGTAACCTAGTAATCACTCTGACATGTGTTTCCCCCGATTATTGCTTATTACTAAATAGATGAAAGTAATTTAAATTAATATCTGACAAAGAATATAATATCTACTCTTTTTTCACTTTTAAACATGATTGATGCAGTTATTAAGGGGTTGATATATATACCGTTGTGCATGTAATAGGACTTAAACATGTGGTGGTCTCAGAAGCATTGAAGTTTCTTTTTTTAAAAAATCAATTCAACCCATATCTGGATATAGTGTAAATGATCTATCATGTAACTTTGATGGATGATTATTGTTAACTGTATAGATACTAATGCTTTATATTAGTTGGAGAATGGAGATCCCGTGGACTTGGCATCGAGCCTTGTGTGACGGTAGATGAGGATCACGATGATGAGTTTAGGGGCTAAGTCCGTGGAAGCAAATGGATGAATCTCTCTAGTCTCTAGATTGGAGACATCCCCTCGTTTACTAACATGATTTAGTCATTAATACTGTCAATCTTATTAGTCAAATGGAGTCTTAATATGTTCTCAAATCACAGAATTCCATAAAACTTGGGATATAAGTATTTTAATTTGTTCTTTTTTTAGTAGGAAGCCATTTCCTCTAAATCTAATTTATAGGCAACTTGATAAATGCACTTCTTCAAATCAGGCAAAAATAATAGGTTTTTTAAACTAAAAAAATTAAACTCATAAAATTGTTTGCAAAGTAAAGGTATTTAATTAACCTTTAGGCCCCCTTTGGTTACACTCCAATCAGCTCTTTTTTTAGCTGATTGGTGATTTTTAGCTGGTTGACTTTTCAACCAGCTGAAAATTTTGTTTGGTTAACAGCTTTTTTGTTAGCTGATTAAACACAAACCGCTAAAGATGAAAACGCTCCTTATAGGAGCGTTTTCATCAACCAGCTGAAGTTTTAATTACCCAAAGCCAATTATACCCTTTGTTTCGGAAGATAAGAGATGTCCGACAGCTCCATTTGTTAAAATATAAAAACTGATCGGAGCCACTAGATTAACATACCTAATGCTAATATTGACACTCGAGATTTGATTTTATGGCTTCAATGTGAAATCTAAATCTTTCACATCTGACTCATCAGAGTCTCATCTTAGACTTACTAAGGTGACTATTCAAATATAAAAACTTATCATACAT
>JANTNU010000234.1:6571011-6581991 GCA_024752395.1 Erythroxylum havanense
CGAGCAATTCTCGTTCATTTAGAAGATACTGAATCTTCCTTTGCCACATATCATAATTGGACCCATTCAATTTTTCAATGGTGGACAAATCATCGATCAAGATTTTAGTTGTCATATCTACAAGTATATATAAACATGACGTAAGGCTCATTTCTATTAATTTAAATTATGTAAAAAATCCATAATTCATATAGTATGATCGAAAATTTTGCTAAGCTCATAATCATCTCATAAAAAAATGAATTAGGAATTTTTATAATTTAATGAACCTATTTTAATTTGACATATCACAAAGATGCCAAAAAAAACACTTATATATAAAACTAATTTACAATAAAAAAACATCATACATATAGAACAATAATTACATACAAAATTATATAAAACTCATTTATATAATACTATTTGTAATATAATACAAAATTATCCATAAAATATATTTTTGAAATATTTCAAATTACATTATATGAAAATACGTTCAAACCGTTTATCAATTTAAACTCACACATGTTTTTGATAAACTCAAGCATGTTTCAGTTTTATGCACATTTGTGAGTGCACAAACAGAACAAGCAAAACTTTATCGGCTTAAACGTACATGCTTATAAGAACGAAACCTTTTTACTGCATATGAACGTTACCTGTTAACGCACAAATTGTTACAATTGAGATGTTTCAGCGTGGGTGTTCTTTTAGGAAACCATTTAACGCAAATGCATTTAAGGAGCCTTCACTGTGAAAGTTTCACAGAAAAGCCAATGCTCTTCTTCTATGTAATAAAGAATTAAAATCACGCACAAAAATCCAGGGAAAGAAACTCATTTTACTTTCCATGCATGTCGTCTCTGTTGAACCTTGTAAAGCAACCTTGGCTTACAACCACACTTACAACATCAATAAATGCATTCATTAACGTACAACATCCATTATATGCATTTAAATGGGTTTGTCATGAACAACACCACATCATCCATTAAATGCATTTAATGTTTTACTGTGCATGAACAACAGGTGTCAAATGCTTAGATAATGCCTTAGCAGTAAGCACGATATCTATATATGTATACTTACTAATGCTTCCTTTTCGTTAGTTCAACGAAAACTGAACAACGTTCTCTAAGTATATATATACTACTAATTCTTCATTTTTTTCCAACATGAAATGAACAACGTTATCTGTATATATATAATACTGATTCATCTCATGCATATTTAATGAACAACTTTCTCCTTTTTTATGTATCTTCACGCACAAAAAACGAAAAAACAAGAAACAAGGATTTGTTTGCCGTTTTTCAGGGTGGATATCCATGAACGTTTAACAGAGGTCTCTGTTATATATTACTTACGAATGCACTCTTCTTCCTTTTGTAATGTTTATATGCGTAAACAACATGAAATGAAAATTTGCGGTTCCGTAAAAACAATTTCATCAACAAATTCATGAAAATTTGCGGTTCCGTAAAAACAATTTTATCAACAAAAACCCAAGATAACATATGAACACAACAAATTTCACAAATCAACCGTAAGCATAAAACTTGGCTCTGATACCAATATTAATTTATAAGGACTGACCTTAATGCGGAAGCGATCAATCAATTCTTTGTTTGTCAGTCTACGTTTTACAGTTGGCTACTAGAGTCACCGTTAATCCACTCCTCAAACTCTAATCCTTAATGGTGTGATTCACGAGAGGAAGAATGAAGAGAATTTTCCTCTTTTATGTGGATTTATGCAAAATTGGAGAGAGAAAGAGAGAGAAAGAGAATCAAAACTTATTTGGTTTCTAACGTATTTTTGTTATCTTCTGAAAAAAAAATACTCTCACTAACCAACTTCCTCCTTTATCTTAGAGAAAAACAAACTGACAAGGTTTTATATATGTGGCTATTCGTTTATATATTTGTGGTTGTTCATATAACAGCCAATAATAAGCAAAACCATACGATAAAACATGTGGAAGAATTCAAGATTGAATGGAGAACTTGCTTAGAACTCATGTAGTATTCAAACCACATACACACAAGAAATATTGATCCCTTATTTATACACTTCATAAATGATGAATAATTTTTAAAATGAGAAGGTAAACTTAGAAAGATAAGACCATACCAAAACAAATTTTATCTAAAGTATCTTAATAAAATGTCTTCATCGTCTAATTTAAAATTTAAAAAAGTTATGTAGTACATCTTATCCTATCCAATTGCTCCTGTCTTTAGCTCCTCTCTTTTCAAAATTTGATAAAGTTCCTTTTTCAACACAAGCTTTCCTTCTTTGGTTAGAACACCAAGTTTTGTTAGCTTTTATGCATCCATCTTGTCAAGGCCATTCTTATTGTTTTATAGACCCTAGGTGAAATAAAAAAGGGATCCCAATAAATCAACAATATACTTAAGTTTACATGTTTGTATAAAATATAAATGACTCAATTTATAAGTCTACATACTCAACTAAATATTAAATAGTCATAACATTAGCATTTATAAGTCTACATATTCAATTTATAAGTCTAAAAAAACACAAATTCAACAATTATTACATTACATGTGGCAAAATGTAATGAAAATTACAATTACAAAAATTAAATTATTATTAATATTTAATTATTATAAATAAAAAGTAATCTAAAAATAAAAAAGAAGATACAAAAATAAATACAATATCATTTAATATAATTGTTATGATTTAAAATGCTAATATAATGTCCATGTTAATGACAAATTATAAATTAATTATAACATATTCAAATATTTAATAAGCTAAAAATAAATTAAAAAATTAGAAGCTTTACATTTAAATTATACTCAAAACTTTTTTGAGCTGGAGTACCTTAAATACATATATTGACAAAAATAAAAATAAAAAATAGAAGGTAAAATATAACCTAAATACTTCAAAACTGTTTATAATTAACGTTAACTTGATAAATATGGAAGTTGGATGGTCCACAACGTTTTCTTTTTCAATGCTAATATCGTTGTAAAATGGGACAGTTTCCTTTGTTTTCAAGTCAGACTATTATACTAATATGTTAAGAAGACTCAACTTCATGCTTAAGCTAAACCCTATAAATATTATTATATTAAGGAGTCTTTTTTATGGTGGGCCCTAGGCAAGTATCCTACCTGTCCCTGCCCAGGGCCGGCTCTGCATCTTGTCTACTTTCCCTAGAGCAACCCCTTTGCTTCTCAAAGAAACCTTGAATTCATTAAGATTTTTTTAATAAAGGCTCCATAACCTAATGCATGATTTCTAGATTAGGGACTGATCATTGTGGCTATATGTTGAATGATAATGAAAGGTAGGTTAATTTCAATTTTTCGGTCAATAAGGTTTATGAAAAACATGTCTTTAATACTTGTATCAATCTTATCTTCTTATCTAGGTATTAAAGAGTCCCTAATCAAGTAAAAGAGCATTTTTTATTCAGGTGACATTTTGCTCATGGAAATGGTCCCAACTGAATTTTGTGAATGTTGAGGATATTCATCAAAGCCCTAACAAGGTATCTTCAAAATGGTTCCTAATCTAGTTGAGTTAAGTTATATATAAACACCATTCACAATGGTTCTCAAGACATTGTTGTTCACAAACATCCCAACTTGGAATTAAGCAATCTTATAGTTATACCCTTTTATACCCTTTAGTGCATTATACATGGCATTCTCTCATTGACCATCTCTAATGACTCATCAATTCATTAACACCATGTAAAAAGATCAAATTTTCCTTTAATGAGTTTAATTCACTAACTAATTGGAGTAAACTTCGAAAATATTCCGCAACAGTCTTATTATTAAATTTACCTTGAAATACTTTTAATTAGGGTCAATTTTTATTTATTGGATTTTTAAAAAACATTCAAATGAGTTTAAAATCATCAAAAGATATTATTTTCAAAAAGGACATTTCAATTTTAAACTGTTGGAACTCCCAAAATTCATCCGATCGGATTTATTTTTGATCTGTTTTAGTATCATATTATACTCTAGTACTTATTCAGTATATTTTCAATTTTTCTTCGAGGGTAGGTCCCCAAAAATTACTATTCACCAAAAATAAAAATTTATATTCAATAAAAGAAAAAGTTTGGTGTTTTACAAATTAGACTCAAAACATGCACTCAATGAGTAACAATAAATAGGATGAATCTCTGTAAATTTATGTTTTGGTAATTTACATATGTTGTTAGCTTTGTTGATATTGTGTTGATCTGGTTCTCATGTCTTTTATTGTAACTCCTTTTTAGAGATTAATAAGAGATGATTTATTAATTGAAAGGAACACATATAGAGTTTAATTAATCTGTTTTGAATGGGTTTATAGGTTAGGAATTAGGCTAGCAATAAGGCAACTCGACTCAGACCAACTCGAAGTTAATGAGCCAAGCCTAGTTTGTTTGGGCGTTGGACCTGATTCTTTTTAATTGACCATCTAGCCCAGCTCGAGCTTAGGTTGGCCAGTTCGACCCGGTCTGAAGCCCAATAGATATAAAGGAAATGACGTTGTTTGTAGAAAATGGTATCGTTTTTAATTTTTATTTGAAAAATAAAAAGTTAAATCGAGCAGGGCCGAGTCGAACTTACTCGGGTTTTACTACCTCAGTCTCGAGCCTAGGTAGAAGCTATCAGGCCTAGGCAGGCCCCATTCCACCCAACCCATTGCCACTCCTATTAGGAATAAGGGCTTAAGGCTGAGTTATTGTGGTTGAAATGGAGTGAGGCTTTATATGAACCAGGCCCTTGTGAAAGGCTTCGTGGCCAGACCCAATAGTTACGTGGAGAAAACCTAAATTGTTCTGCTAAATGGCCATAGCTTCCCTTTTGTCGAGTTCTTTATCTAAATTGTCCGCTATTTCTACGAGCTGAGAAACCGCTGCCATGAGAAGCTACAAATGTCGCTTCAGGTGGCGGTTGATGAAGAGACAACAAACGTTGTGCATAAAACAGAAGCTTCACACGTAATTCTAAGAATGAAATAGTGATTTCTTGATTCTACATGTTAGTGATAAATGACACATAATCGGGAGGTACGCCATTAAATGTAGAGAGCACCAAGTATTCAGAGGAAGTAGGGTCAATAGTGGGTGCTAAGTTTTCAGGAGTCTAGATCACCTGTCTAATATTATAGTGTATTATTATATCCAATGAATCTCAGTCGTTTATTTATGCGGGTCTTATGTAGATCCTGCGTGGGTCCCGTAAAATAAATGGTTGAGATTTTATGAGACAGAATAAAACAGGGTAATATTGGACAGAAGATCTTGATTCAATTTTCAGTTGTTAATGCGAGAGATGTCAGGTAATCAATGATGGAGGAATCACCTTTTCTGATTGTGTGAACAATGCTTGAGCAATGATTTTTGGGGGAGAATTTGTTGGAGAAAAGTGTAGTCCAAAGAGCGAAAAGTGTAGTCCAAAGAGCTTGAGCAGTGTCATAGGGTTAGTGAGACCATATTGAATATTAGACGAATCTGGAGGAGGTGAGGTACTAGCAATAGGTCATCGTGTTTGAGTGGTGGAGAGATTGACCCATCAATGTATCCAAGTAAATCACACGTGAATGGTATAAATTTAACTTGATTTCTTCATGTTAAATAGTTGTCAAAAGTAATAGTAGTAATGAAATTGGTAACGTTGGTGATTGGTACTGTAGGGTTTTTGTATTCATTTTGCGAGTGAGTTTGAGACTTGTAAGTATGCATGTGTCGATAGACTAGTTTCAATGACATAATCCAGAGGGACTGAAGAAGATGAAGAAAAATGGGAAGAATATACTCGGGTGAGCTCTAATACCATAAAAAGAATAAATATGGAGTGTAATTGATATGTTTTTGTATTTTCTGATTATGTTTTACATGAAGGTGAATAGTGAGTGCTAAATGTAGTGCTTCAGCTTATCATATCTAAGAAAATTATAATAAGGTGATAAGATTTAAATCAATAGAATTACAATTTACAACAAAGTGATAAGATTTAAATCAATAAAAATAAGAAGAGATTAAGGTGAATCTGTGCTAACATTAATATAATTATTTCATTTAATTTTAAAAGATGTGAAGAACACATGAACTGGAAGAAGTATTTGATATGCTACTCCAAGGTAGGTCAATTGTCCCCATTAAATATGGGTCATGTTAGAGCTAGAACATGCAGCCTGAAAACTATGCATACATGTGATGTAGTAGTCCACTTTGAACATGGATTCCCATCTCTTCTCTTTCTCTTTAATTGTCTATAGTTATTTCTAGTTGGCATGGAAAAGCTCCTCCTATCCATCAAATTTTTACAGTTCTGAGTCGTAAGGACTCCTCTGGATCCCGCAAGCCCCATACTCTTCTTTGTTGTTGCACCACCAATACAGAAGCTGCAAGTTTGGAATCTGATCCAGCTATTAGCTCTCCTACTTCTCCTAACTCCGAATGCTTAGTCCACTTCCCTAGGGCCGATATGAACTTTGAGTCTGCATGATCCTTCCCAACCATAACAAGGTCAAAAGCATTCCCTAGTGTTCCAATCACTGCCTGAAAATCTCTACTGTCATGCACCACCTCTTCTAGGTAAGAAACACGGGCATTGCACTGGACACCTGACCTGAATTTATTTAAGATTTCAGCGTCAAGCGTCTTGCTCCTCGCTGTACCAGATACAATATCTGTACTAGTTGAACTAGTAAAATGTAGAAGAGTGACTACAACATGAGGATGCTCCGACATGCGTCCAGCATATGCTAGTGCTTCTCTATCATCTGGACCCCCAAAGAATAGCACAGCAACCTGATAAATCAAAGATTCTGAGACCAGACATCGAGGTCGCCTCTGGTTCCCGCGGTCTATGAGGACCCCAATAGAGCAAGGAGCCTTGTCAAGCACATTCTTGTTTAGTTGCCTATAAGAATGAACCGACTTTAGCTTCATCTTATTGAGGCGCTGCTTGTAAAAAGGGATGATGATAAAAGATATTCTCTGTTCTAAAGCAAGAGAACAGACATCATTGTGCATTGTCTCATAAGGCGAAATGCCTTTATAGCAAGTCAGAGTAATATGACTCTGGTTTTCAAGTTCGAACTTTTTGAACGCATTGAAGATGAGTTCTGATAATGTTGGATTATCAGAAGGCGTTTTCCGTGGCAGATAGGGAATCAATAAGGAGGAGGCTCGTCCGGCAAGTTTAATGAGATGAAGAACAAACAAACCAACGCGACTCTCTTTGGTATTGGAGACGTCAAGGAGGGTAAGTATTGTCTGGATATTGTCCAAGCTGTAGATGCAAGCAAGTACTCGAAGTTCTTCATTCCATCGATGATGTTGTATAGTCCTTCTTTTATAGGCCAGAAACCTTCTTGAGGGATCATACAGGAACTTGATAAGGGGTGAGATTACTCCTGTTACAACCACCACAGAGATAATCATGATGGCAAAACATTCGTCGTTCATGACCTGCACATTTATGCAAATCATCCATATTGACTTAGAATATAGGAGTAGATTCTAGGCATGAACTAGATAAAGCAAACAGTTTCGTGTATGAAGAGCATAGCAAAAGTGGAAGGATTCTTACATTTTCTGTTCTCCAAACATCCAAAATAAGAAGTTCGATTATGCCTCTGGAGTTCATGATCAGACCTAGAGAGAGGGCATCTCTGAAAGGCGTTCTATAAAGGAGTGGGGGTGCTATTGTTCCTATAAGCTTTCCAATGAAGCCAGCAAAAATGACCAGCACAATCCCACAAACAGTCTTCCACTTCTTTATGGTAAAAACGTTTGTCTTGAGTCCACATAGAGTAAAAAAGATGGGCATGAGCAATACTGATGTGAAGCAATCTAGCCTCTCTACTAATGCAGCTCCAAGAGGTGGTCCATCTGGTATAACCAACCCCAAAATGAAAGCTGAGAGAATAGCATTTATGCCAATTACTTCACCAATGAATCCACAGCACATCAGTGTTACGAGGACTATAAAGACATAAATCTCTTTCACAGGTTTTCCTTCTGGTGTATGTCGAATTGCCCATAAAATAGCAGGACGGATACCAAATACAATGAAGCTCAGAAGTAGACTAACTGATAGGAAATACCCAATTGACATTTTGACCGATTTATCTATAGTAATCTTGGCCAGAGAATACAGCAACATAATGGACCCATAGATCAGATCGGCAACCATTGATGAAGAACAGGCAAGGCGTCCAATCTCAGAATTCAGGATATTTAGCTCGGCAAGAAAGATAGCAATTACTGGGAAGGCTGTCATGGACTGCATTTTCACAATTTTGTGAAGCACATTACACAAATTACCATCTAACGAGAGAAGATGGCAGACTATCAATCTTACACATGAAGCCACTCCAAGAGACATGCAGAGGGCTAGAGTTGCTATAGCAAACACCTGTTTATTCGACTTTAATATGCTTGAGGGGTCAATTTTCACCCCAATGAGGAATATAAAGAGCATCATACCGAACACTGAAAGAGTCTCCAACAAAGTTCTCCCATTTAATGGAAACACTTTCTCAGAAAATGTTGCGTTTTGCCCAAGGATCGAAGGACCAAGAAGCAGACCTCCCTGGTGAACAAAAATCACAGAATAATTTTTTTCCCAAACAATGTGGAGTATCTACTAACAATTAAAGCCATCATTTCCAGATTAACAATGATCCGTTCAGTACTACTTGCAGAAGTAATTCTGAAAATGGAAATCAAATCTTTCCTATATTACTTCCTGTAGCTTAAAACAATTTGAAACCAAATGTGAATCGATCTCTCCTTCAAGAGTCAAGCTATTCGTAAGCGGTCACGAATATAAACTGGAAATGAATAACAAGCATAAATTAAGGTCCAGTCCATAAAGGGTTTCCATATTCAACCAAATTGAATCGTATTCAAGCTTCTATTTGTCAAGAATCAAGCTCAGTAACAGATCATGGATGATTCAAAATCATATCTTTCGCATGCAAGATTGAAAATGCAATGATCTATTTGGCTAATCGAAACAACCCGCATAAAGAATTCGCATAAGAACACGAAGATTAATTACCAGAATCTGAGAAACAATAGAAGGTTGTCCAAAGGGCTTGAGAAGTACGTAAATGAAACGTGTAAAGATGGAAATGAGAGAGAGCTGTAAGAGTAATAGAGGGAAAGAGAAAGAAAGTGGGTCATCACCAAGCCAGAATCCTCTGGAGTTGATCCTGCCCACACCATGGCACAAAAATTTGAGGTTGCCAACTCCAGCCTCCTCCTTGAGGCCAACGCCTATATGTTCATGGAGTTGCATGAACATTGTATCATTCAATTGTGACATGTCCTTCCTTAACCAACATAAAAAAACGTTGTCTTTCCAAGGAAAGTACGAGATGGAGAAGATAAACAGAGAAAAAGAATAAATGGGTAAGATTAAGAAATCAATGTTGGTTCATGGGTATGGTTCAGACATATTTCCGCGGATTATAGTGTAAGAGCTCTTCCATGCATGTCCCACGTTAATCCCTCCATTTGGTCACATGATCCAAGGAGTTTCAAGGTCCTGCTTGCATGTAATTATTAATTCAGTGACTTACTCAAAACATAGACAAGGTTTAAAAAGATTTACAAGGATAATTAAGGAACAAAAAAGCTTCAAGTGGCCATCTTTCACTTGTAAAGTGGCTAGTATGAATAAATATGTTGCATTAGAAAATTAAAAAATAAATAAAAGAATTTGTGGCACTTATTGATCATAATATATAATTAATTCAATTGAGTTTGCATGGCTCTCCGTTGTCCCCTCTTGAATATGGACAAACTTGAGTTTTAGTTTGACTCAGCCCAAGCTTTATAAAATTCATAAATTAATAAATAGGGTTTCACGTTTTGTACTCAACTAATTAAAGCTTGTAAAAATGAAACATCCAAATTTGGACAATACATGCTTAATTTCATGAAAATTTCGGACATGACCAATTTATGTCTAAAATATGTGTAGTTATAGGCTTAAACGCTATAAAAAAAGTTGTAAATTTTCAATCAATGACTACCAATTGGTACCTAAACCTATCGAGCCTTCGTAGTTTGTTATCCAAACGGTTTGTGTGTTTCTTGAATAAAACTTGAAAAACCAAGAGATTATACTCAATACAGGCATGTGAAGGAAGGAATTGATAGCCGTGTTAGAAATCCTATAACTAGCCCTTGAAAGGGAAAGGCTCGCTACTCATACATAGATCAGAAGAATGCGATTTCATAAAATAAAAATAGTGACATTCTTTTTATAACATTCTTTTTATAGGATATGAGCTTATCGCTTTCATTATATGCATGTTTCACTATAAGGAAAATGTACATTAGCAACGGTATTTTACCGACAGACAAACTTCCGTAGGTAATTACCGACGGAAAATATGTAGACGTCGGTAATGTTGTGAGGCAAATATATAATTGATGACGGTAACATAATCGGTCGCTAAAATCAGGCCCCAATGTTTACCGACTGACATTTCTATCAGTAATGGTGTCGGAAAAAATCTTTTAAGCCGTCGGATTTTCACCTTAACGTTAAGTTATTCATTGAAATAACCACAACGACGTTGTGGGAAGTTGTAGACGTTGAGTTCATAAACAAAACGAAGTCGTATGGTTGGTAAACCTATACGACGTCGTTTTGTTGAAGGCTGTAACGTTTGAGGCTTAGACATATGACGTCCTTTTATTTACGTGAAACGACGTCGTATGGGTTATGAGTTAGAGGTTTAAGCAGGTTTATGAATACCATACCATATCGGTTACCGTTCAAGACAGAAATCGGTACCGGTACGGGGAAAATTTTCGGTTGGTACCAGTCGATATCCAGGTTTTCGGAAAATACTGGACCATTCTGCAAAAATTCAAATTTTTCAGGGACCATTTTGCAAAAAAAAAAAAAAACCTAAAATTATTATAAATAAATATAAATAAATAATTTGAACTTTATTAATATAAATAAATAAATACCATTATTA
>JANTNU010000234.1:6582975-6593533 GCA_024752395.1 Erythroxylum havanense
GAGACCTTTAGTTGAGGATCATTAATTGGAACTTGCATCATAGATACAATTGGATTAGAATGCCTTTGTAAGGAATCAATCTCATTAGAGGCTCCAGTGTTCGCGGCCTTAGCCTTATTCCTATCATTCTCCTTTAATTTATCATAATCAACTCTCTTGACGTTTTTTCCGCTATGTCTCCCTTCATCTTTTCCTTTACCTTATAGTTTCCAATTAAGGTATGAATGATTTTATTGTTGCATTTCTATGATCATCATCTCCGGTGACATACTTCAGTAACTTTCTCTGCATTTCGATTGAGGTCAGTGCTTATGTGAATATTACTGTTTTTTGTCTCTTGATTCATGTGCATGAAAATGAAATTCCCATAGCATGTTCCTGAATCATTTATTGATGTCTTGCACGATGTCAAACTTGACAACACATATGTAGTATGGAGACCCAATTTGCATTGTGATTACTGGTTAAGATAGAAGTGCGTTTTTATTGCAGGGAGACCCTTATTTCATAAGAGGATGTCTGAATTATAGGAGAAATGCTGCCGAAATTTCAATAGGATCCTCTTAGTAGATGATGTTTAAATTAGAACATGAGCTCATTAGTTTAATTATTTGAGGATCATAAATGTCATGCATTGAGTATAATATTTGCAATTAAGGTATGAATGGTTTTATTGTTGGTTTTCATTGCAGCTTTATCATCTTCACCGCCTGTGACATTCTTCAGGAACATTTTTCTGGATTTCGATTAAGGTCAGTGCTTAAGCTTTTGTTACTAGTTTTTATCACTTGATTCATGTGCTTGAAGATGAACTTCCTATAGCATGTTCGTGAATCTTTTATAAATTTCGTTTACGTAATAATTTATACATGACGAGGTTGAATAATGTCATTGTTGCACTTACCTTAATTAATTTGAGCCATGTGCTTGATGGATGCTCTGTAAAATGGATTTCTCTTTACTTGTAAGATGGACATAATTTGATATGTTTATGTGAAATTGTATATGTACAACGAATTGATGACAATAGGTTTTTACAATAATATTCAAACTTGTATGAATACTTATTTGGCAAATGTTGGATATATAATATCCAACAAATATCAAATTGTGATCAACCATTATCTTATGACATATATGACTACGAACATATATGTTGGTTATTCAGTTTAAATATTATAGGAGCTTAGCTCGGATTCAGTTTAATCACACGTCTTTTATGATATGTTTTCTGATATGTGGCTAACATAGCAAACTAACTTTAGATTCGATGTTGTAGAATAGCAGTCGTCCAGTTATGAGTGTCAGCGATAGATCATGGACGTATAGACTTTTAACCACTGATGGTTCATTAATCCTGAATTTGTTGAGGGAGTTGATGCGTTTATTAATTATGCATCTTTGCAACCTGCATATATGGATGGGTCAAAGATCAGATGTCCATGTAAAAAGTGCAAACACAAATGCTTCCTTTTTATTGATGAAGTTCATTTGCATTTGTTGAGAAAAGGGTTTGTTCCTAATTATTTCCATGAGCTCATAACATTTGTTGAAGTTATATATCATACATATTCTCATTTCATTGTCAATCCTAAATGTTTAAGTTGCATTAAACACGAAGAGGACATGCATGCTGATAAAGGTGAGAACAATGTCACGAAAGCTTATAAAGGAATAGGAAGATCGAGTATTGTCGATAATTCTTCTATTCCTCAAACCTCATCTGCATAATCATGTATGCATTAATATACCGTTTTCATTATTTATATGGTTTTTTAATATCACGGTTTTGAAATTTCTTCACTAATTATGTTTTAGGTAAAAATGTTCCTGTTAGTAGTTCATCCGGAGAATTATTCTTCCATTCTAAGAGCGACAACTCGTTCACTATTTCCTCAACAAGTCTAGTTATAGCTTCAAAACTATTGCAAGAAGGTGTTCAACAACGTTCATCAGGTGGACGAAGTTTCACTGTTTCCATTGGTGTGTTTGAATATGCGAGGACCCTTCTCAGGAATCCAGACATTGGGGATTCTTTCACCTTTACCAACTCCCATGTTACATGAAATCAAACAAATTAATTATATAGATGTGTTTTTGTGTTGTCAAACATTATTACACTAAGATTTCATGTTGATTTATTGTTGTATCTGTAAGACTTCGTTAAACAATGCATGTCTGTATTATTGTTAAGGTTCATTTATTGTTGATAACAATATGTTAACCTTCATATATATATTGCCTTATTTTCTTCTCTATGTGTTGTGTAAAATATTGCTTTCAAAGTATTAATTATACTTGTAGAGAATTAGGCAAAATTAGTATTCAGGTAAACTAATGGGACCAAAGAGACATCGTGACGTCATGCGGCCGAGGTTTAGACCCATGATCAGAGGAAGTTACTGTGAAGGTGATTCGTCACAATTTGCAGCTCCGACTGACTCAACTCCTCCACCTCTCGCACCGACTGTTGCAGATGAGGCATCACCTATTGCTCCTCATCCTACACCATCCCCTTCTCCAACGCATATATCATCCAACACCATCTTATCGAAAGCAGAAGATGTCCGTCAGCCTGGCACTGAAGGACCTGATGGAAGAAAGTTTGTAACTGTTGTCAATGACCAGTAAGTGAAATCAAAGCACTCATAATTTTCTAATTATCAAGTCTTACTTTTATCAATTTTTACATAGGATAACATAATTTGGTATGTTAGGTTGGTTCCTTCTGAATCAACTTCAAGAAATATGACTTCATCGTTTAAGTAAAGAATTGAACCGGAGGGTTACGTGTGGAATAATTTATCTGACATCACAAAGCAATTATACTTTCAGGAGTTTGAGGTACAAATAATAGTTATTTTCTTATTACATTGCTTTATATTCACAATGTTCAACAAAATTTTAACATTTTGTTATTTTTCCCTTTTTATTTCAGAAATAATTTTATTGAGATTCTTGTTTTGACGCCAACATGTATAAAGTGTGGAAAAAGAAAGCTCGAATACGATATCGCAACTTAATTAATGCGATACGCAAGGTTGGTGCACAACCGCGTTATATTTTAGAGAAAATTTGGACTCGTTGGACCGAGTATTGGATATCACCTGCGACAATGTCCATAACAAAGCATAATTCGGTCAATAGACATGGAGGCCTGGGGGGTGCAAGTCTTCCAGTGCATACAGGAGGATCAATTACCCACAACGAGTATGTACATAGACTAGTAAGTATCTACATTTCACACCTGTTTTGCATATATTTTGCTTCACTTTATTGAACATAATGATTATGATATAAATGTCTGTTACTATATATGACTGTGTGAAGTTGTTTTCTTTATTGAACAGGGGGCAAATATCATATATATAGAGAAAACTCTACCGAATTTTTTTTAAATTCTAGTTCACATCTGACAATTTAGGTTATACATGTAGGAAAAGTCATTGGGCACCAAGCCTACACCTATCTAGCTACTTTTGCACACCCACACGAAAAATATGATGGTGTCACCTTCATCAACACTCGATGTAGAGAGCTGAATGTAAGTGAAATTAATACATTTTTTTAGTTTCTTAACAATTATATCTTAATTACTAATGTAATGATTGCTTCGTAATAGGACCAAATACAACAAAATATTCAGCGACAGTCTCAGGAGGAACAACCTGTGGACGAGACTCAGACATATCTTGATGTCGTAGGTGGTAGGGATCGTCATGGAAGAATTTTCGGCCTAGGCTCATATGCAAACACCTGTTATTCGCGCTCTTCCCTGTCCAGTACAGCAGCATCTGCTCGGCCATCGCAAAGTAATGAAGTATTCGAGCTCCGGGCTACACTGGACACGTTGAGGGAGCAGCTAGTAAATCAACATATGGAGCATATGGAGGAGATAGCATAGATTAGAGAATAGGTGAGTCTGCAGATGAGTGAGAAGATGAGGGAGGAGCTGGACCAGGTATCAAAGATCAAAGAGTCTTTGGAATAGATAGAGCAGGTAGCTAAGATGAGAGAGAAGATGGAGCGACTTGCTAAGAAGAGAACAAAAGTGGAGCAGATGACTAATATTAAAGAGCATATGGACCAGATGGCTCAGCTTAGGCAAAAGGTGGAACAGTTAAAGAGGGGGCTTAACAGTTCAGAGCATCAACGATCACCACAACATTAGCTTATCTTTGTCATTTGTTTTCAATTAAAAAACATAAGATTTGTTCTTTGTTATGTTTTAATAATTAAATTAAATAATTTATATATTATATTATTAATTAATTTTCCCATTCATCAAATTATATATACAAATTAATATATTATAAACAAATAATATAACGTAATACAAATAAAAATTATATATTTAATATAACATTGTTATAACAATAACATAACAATAAAATAAAAAAAATACTCAGTCCTTACCGACGGAATATATTCCATCGGAAATGTTTACGAGATTTACCGACGGTCAACCAAATCGTCGAAAAATTGGTTTAGGTCACCTGTAGTTCACCGACGGACATTAATCCATTACTAAATTTCATCGACGGTATCTCACTTAACCTCTTCTGTCGTTAAATTGATGCAGACAACAAGCTACCGTCGTTAATATCGTCGATAAAATACCAACAGAATTTGACGGTCGGTAATTTTAACTACGATACATTTACCGACCGATTTCTCAGGCACCAAATTTTGTCAGTATCTCAATTTACCGACGAAAATATCTCATTTACAGATGCAAATTTTTGTCAATAAATTGATTATTTCTTGTAGTGTTTGAAAAAAGCAACCATCAAGATTCATAAAGAGAAATGGCGAGAAGAAAATAATAACAAAAGAAGAGATGAAACATGAGAGGATAAAGGAGGCGGGTGCTTGATAAATTGGAAATTATAACATCTCATTGTAGTATTATACCAAATTAACAATTTCAAATTAGAAAGTTAACTTCAATGTCTAACTAAAAGATTTAAGCTAGAACAAGTTGTTATGTTGGGGAAGTGCATCATGTCATAGACAACTTAAATAATGTTATTTAACTTATGCTCAAGTTGGTAATAAATAAGTCCAACATAATAATGGCTTTTCAACTTCTGCATAGTGCTACCACACCGTGTTCTTGAATGTGCATTAAAGATGGTTTACACATTATAATTATTATAAGGGTATGGAATATGAATGGCTTTTTTTTTTGAAAGGTAAAAAGCCAATATCATTAATAAAGGTAAAAGGATGAGATTACATCCGGAATCGTTTCCTAAATTACATAACGGGAAAAATGAATGGAACCACGGGCAAGAGAATGAGCGGCCCGATTTAAATGTCATGTAATCCATTTTACTTCAATATTAGGCCTAGCATCAAGTAATAACTTGCAGTTCTGGATAATTAAACCATAAGCAGAAAAGTCCACCTTGAAAGAAGATAGTGCTTGTACAAGTACTTGGCTGTCAGTATATACGAACTTTTGTTTTTCAGTTACTCACATAATATTTTAGAAGAATCTTAATTATAAGAAAGTATCTTTAAGTTATTCATAATTAGATTAATTTTTATTTAAATTAGATAGGTCTCTTATGAAATACAAAACTCTAGTATTAACTACATACATAAAAAAAGGATTAAACTCACGACCTCGATTAAATTAAAAAAGTTCCTTACCTATTCCCATAGGCTTTGGAGTTGTTTGCACGTCCATAATGAAAAACGAGATTGTCCCATCAATTTTTGCTCCACATAAGAAGTTAATGCACTTGTGGCCTCTGTTTTTAAACTCGGACTGGACTGACCGGTTTGACCGATTCGATCGGTGATCGGTCGGTGGTCCGATCCGGGTTATGTCTCAAAACCGATATTCAAATGACCCGGTGTGAGCCGGTCAAAACCGGTCAATTGATCGGTTTTTGACCGGTCGGACCGGTCCGGTTCGACCGATTCGATAATTTTTTTATTTTTTATTTTTTATTTTTTTGAATTTTTTAAAATATTTTTAATATTATATATAATTAAATATAATTATTGTATAATTATTACGTCACACCGATTCGACCGGTAGTTGAACGGTCGAATCGATCAAACCAGTAACTAGTAAAGTTATCGGTTCGATGATCGGTCCGAATTTCAGAACATTGCTTGTGCCAGAAAGACCAACCTCTTTTACTTTAATACAAAATGGAGCAACGCGCAAAGTCACACAAAGACAATACCAAACTAATGAATGTCTACATGTTGACTTTGACCACAGAGCCATCTCCTTCAGTTCAGAGCCCCTCTTCTTTGACCATTTCAAACTTTACATCACCACTTTCGGTGTTCTCCCTCGCTGTCCCCTAATCCTACTCCTTCTAGCCGGGCAATCCTCCGCGTGTCATCTGCAAATTGAAATTTTTTTTGTTTGATGTGACATTATCTTACAATCCGTTGATTACGAAGAATCTATATATTTTTTATTTTAGTTCTTATATTTTAAAATTTTCTAATATCATTTTCCCATTACACAATTCATTTCATTATATTTTGTCGATTTTTTGTTTGTTCTTGCTTTTAAAATAATATTGTTTTGAGATTTAAAATTAAATTTCTTAATATGTTTAAATACACAAATTGATAAAATATCGTAGAGCACTTCATATGACAATTAAACAAAATTATGAAAAATAAGTTATAATTGTTAAAAGATCATGACAAAAATAAAAACAGATCAAACGGTTTTTATTGTCTATCTACCTGAAAAGACTTTAAAACGTTAGGTGCATTGTGTCATTGGTTTGGTAGAAATACACTAATTGCTTGTTTGAAAAAGCTTTTGAGAAATCAGTAATTTCTTTTTTCTATCAATTTTTTTTAAAATATGAGTATTTGAGTGTAAGATAAAAAATATTCTTTTAATAGATATAATTTTTTTAACAATTAAAATATAATTTTTTATTTCGAGTATTTTTTCATATAAATTAATGAGTCTATTTTTTGATCCCTTTTATCTTTATATTTTATACATAATTCTTACAATATTCATAAACTGATCTTCCCGTTTATTATGTATTTAACTATTTACTCAACTTGAATATTTATTTTGATATTTATATAATATTATTTGACTTTTTTTTATATTTTAATATTTAATTTTGATGTGTTATAATCCATATAAAAGATTTGGTTAGATATATTCTCATTTATGTTTCATATAGCTTAAAATTATATAATAATTAATATATTATGTTTTATATATTGTTTAATATACTGTAAATAATATTGATATGTATAAATAATTTTTATTATAAAATAAAATATCGTTAAAATTAAAAATATTTTATATTTTATATTGTCATACAATCTATTATATGAAACTCTTTAAAAATATTTTTTTTAAAGAACAATCAAACAGTCAACTAACTTCTTAAAAAGTTCTTATTATAAAATATCTACAGAAAAAAAAAATTTACTCGACAAAAATTCTATCAATATAAGCCTAATCAAATATAAGCTACATTTGTTTTAAAGTCAAACATTTAAAACATTATGCTTTCATATGACTACACATTAACTTCATGACATTGTATCCATAAAAAAATAAATTCATCTTAAATTAAAATAAATCAAATCAACATATGGTATCTATCAGTGATTCAGAATTGATTTGGGGCTTGGGTTTCAGCTTAGGCCTCAAACACAATAAAAAAGAATCAACTTTTTCGGGATTAGCAATAACAGTCCCTAACCATATCTACAAATTTGCCAAATTCTCTTTGCAAGGTGATGTACATCAAACAAACAAACAAACAAACATTGCTTCCTAGTTTCCGTTAATCTGACGAGACTAGCCCTTCTTGTTCTTTGAGTTATGTGCATGTTTGCATACTTCAGCATCGCAATGGCTGGAGTAACATGTCATCTCTTGGTTCTTCCTTGGTCCTGGAGAAAACGTTGTCCGTAGATTGACTAACGTACGATTCCATTGGATTTCCAAATCCTGAAAACCCAAAACTCCCTGGACTCTGCAACATATCAAATGTAAATGATGTCTCTCCTTCAGAGATGATTGGTGGACTCCTATTGTGATTGCTAGCTGCTGGCCTTATTGCCACGGAGCTGCTGCTCTTGCCGTTGGTGTTACCGCTGTTGTTTTCAGGAAACACCCTATTGACAGAATGACTGGAACCGCGAGCAGCTGGAACGTCATGGTTGTGTTTCCCTTCGTAGGTTGTGATCACTGCCCTGAGATCATGGGATGCTCTTTCAACATGTTTCCTCACAGGACATCCTGGATGTGTACACTTGTAGTAGCTCCTGGAAAGGAATAACGAATGCCAAGGATTAGAGGATAAAATATATAACTGTAAGAACCAAAGAAACAAAACATTGAAGCATATTGCATTGATAATGTTAGACATTTCCCGCATTAATTTGGAATTGGATGTTTATAAACTATAAAGGAATCGAACCTTTTGTAAAAGCCCAAGCCTCTGTTCTGATAAAAAGAAACTTCAAAAGCAATTGATTTTTACCTTGGATTTGGATTTCCCTTCACCACTTTCTGCCCATATTTCCTCCATCTATATCCATCATCAAGAATGTCAATGTCACTAGTAGTTTGAACCACGACTCTTGGCTCTCTCACTGTCCTGCTTCCTGGTGCTGAAATCCCTTCATTTTCACCCTCTCTTTTCCTGAGATACAAACAAGCAATAATTTCAGCACCAAGGGTCGGGAAATTTTACACTCAAGGATTGATTTTTATCAGAACTTACCATCTTTTAGCTTCAGGTTCGTCTTCATCAAAGTCGTCACCGCATGATTTACTCTTCTGTGAATCAAAATCATCATCCCCAAATGATATAGAGGAGTTCTCAGGTGTTTGAACAGAGTCCATATGTCCACTACCATGAGAGGCAAATGACTGATCTTGAATCTGATTCATTGTAGAATTAGGAGCTTGAATTGGATATCGAGAAGAAGCTGATGAGGATGATCTTCTAGTGGACTGAGGCTTTGGATGGTTGTGACTGCCCTTGTAAACTATTTCAGCAATTTGCCCATCTAAAGACCTCTCAACTTTCTTCTTTGTTGGGCAATTGGGATATGTACACTTGTAATAGCTTCTCGGATTTTCACTTCCTTTGACTTGTTTTTGACCATATTTTCTCCAGTTGTATCCATCTTCCGATCTTTTCTGCTCTCTAACAGACTGATACTGCTGTTGCTGATTTCCATAATCACACTGAAAACCGTTGTTGACTTGACTGTTCATTTGGGTTGCAGCAATCTCAGAAGTGAAGCTTTGCATCGAGGAGTGTTCTTGTTTAACTGCAATTTTAGGTTCTTGGAAACTCCATGGTTGCTGCTGTTCCGTGAAGAACATTAGAAAGGAACAAAGGACGATAAACAGAACATTAAAAAAAGGGGAAAACCGAATGACACACAAATAACAGCAGCATTTTACGCTATAATATGCACACGTACAGAATGAAAAGCGGCATTTGAGGATTGTAACATTGCTGATGAGGTTTTGGAAGCCCTTTCCGGTGGCTGAAAAGAGAAATCAAAGGAATATTTATCATCTTTCTTGAGACTTTGCTGGTATTGAGCTGAATCCTTCCTCCAATTGAAAGCCTGAGCAGCATATGTCCCAGTAGTTGGAGATGGTAGAATCTGTTACACCAAAAAAAAAAGGAAACCAATGAAAACATACCAATCGAATGTTTCCATCCAACCATCAACGCACCTAAACATAGAATCTTTCCATTTCTCACAAAACTAAACGGACAGGAAAGATGAGAAAATTAATCAACTTTCTCTCGAAAGCCATCTTAAAAGATTCAAGTCCAACAAGAAAAGCAACTACTTACATTAGAAGAGGGATTCAACAAGACAGGAGAGTCTAACAGTTCAGCAGGGCTTAAACCAGGTGGGATAGCGAAGTAAGAAGAAGGAGAAACAGGAGGCGGAGAGAGGGGCAGAGAAGGTGGTGGGGTAGACTTAAACTTGGGCACACCACTCCCAATTCTCTCTGCAATTCGATCAGACAACCCACGTCTCTGTTGATTACGAGTTACCGTATTGTTGCTGGGTTCATCGTCACCATAAGCAAGGAGGTCGGAGAAAGAGGTGGTGGGAGAATTCATGAAGGACGAGTGAGTGGAAAAACTAAAACTTTGAACGGGTGGGTGTGAGTTGGCCGACGTATCTAAGCTCCCAGAAGAAGAAGCCATGACGAGAGCGAGAGAAAGAGAGAGAGAAGGTTAGGTTTTTCCTCAAAGGAAGTGAAGCTGTTGCTGTTAATAACGAAGGACGAAGAGAAGATGGTTACGTTTGAACTTTGAACTAAGATTGATGTTGTTGGGGTTGCAGGGGAGGTTCTAGGAAGCTTACATGGAAATGGTTGACCGTGGACTATTTAATAAGAGGTTGCAAGTCCGCCGACTTATTACATTAACTTATCTATGAATATCTTAGACAAGGCTTAAGGAAATTTTTGTATATAATATTCTCTCTGTTTCATAATAAGAGTCGTTTTAGATACATTTTAATTATTCAAAATAAGTGTCATTCTTGACTTTGTATG
>JANTNU010000234.1:6872208-6887528 GCA_024752395.1 Erythroxylum havanense
GTTAAATGATTGTAATAACTGCAAATGTTTTCTACTGTCTACTGTTTTTGCCGCGCTAATGTACGGTTCAAAAAAAAAGAACAAGAGAGAAGAAAATGATATACTGAGTTTTCACCGACTGATGTAGTAAGCCACCCTCGTAGGGCACGGACTCGGATATCACCAACGATATTGGGTTCGGGTCACGTGGGAGTGAGGTGTTACATCTTTTCTCCTACAATATAAAATAACAATTTGTAGTATCAATTGTCTTTAAAAAAATTATAATGCAATTAATGTCAATGTGCAACAATTTTACTAATAAATTGCATAAAATTTAAGCTTACCATAAAGGACTAATTTAAGCACAAAATCACAAATTAAGAGTCAAAAAGTATATTAAAAACCATGAAAGTGCTACCAATTTCGAACCAATTTGATTTCCGTTTTGGAATTGTTTCGCTTTGTAATTTGTTCTTTCGTTTAATTTGCCACTTTGTTTTCTGATTTATGTTTCACTCCTTTGATTCGTTTAGATTTGTGATTCACCTTTCGGGTTCGATTTCACTTTCCGATATGTATTCGATTCTTATGACTTCCGATTCGATTCGCTTTTCGCATCCGTTTTGTCCGCCTTGCGCTTATGCTTTTGATTGAGTTCGTTTCTGCCCTTTTGTCTTGCTTTCCGTTTCTATTCCGTTTTTTGTTTTTTCGATTGGGGTCTGGTCTCAAGATCAAGTCCTAACATTTATGGTATCAGAGCGTCAGTATTAGGATCTTACATGGGCGCATATGTATAAGTGATATGCATGAGAAGTTTATAGGAGTTAGTGAGTGGATATGATTGAATTAGTGATAATGTGATATTGATGTGAATAAGTTTTCATGAATTATTTGAGGAATTAAAGTGATTGTTTGATTTAAGTGTCAAGAGTATGATTGATTATAAGAATGTGCATATGGAAATTAAGATTAGAAATTCATGATGAATTTGGATTATTTGACTTCGAATATTTGTGAGATGAAATAAAGGAATACTTGAAAAATGAGATGAATGATAGAGATATATGAACAGAAGTTCAAAAGGTTGATTTTGAATGATGATTGGTCCATATTAAGGTTCATTAAAAATTGGACCATTGACATATGTTAAGAAAGAGTGATTGGATATGATAGTGGTGTATTTGATATAAGAAGTGAAAAATTGTGAAGAAATTGAGAAATATGTGTGATAAGGAATTAGATAAGAAAGTGATTGATTATGGTCATTTAGAAGAAAGTATTTGACAGAAAAGGTTACTTGGTGATTACTTAAGTATGAATTTCGTGACAGAAAAGGTTACTTGGTGATTACTTAAGTATGAATTTCGAGGACGAAATTCTTTTAAGAGGGGGAGAAATGTTGAACCCCGATCTTTTAGTGAAATTTAGAAATATTCAATATATGAAATGAGTATTTTTGTATATGTAATGTGTTATAGATGTATTTGTGTTTTAAGAAAATTGATGAGAAAAGAATTGATTGGTTTTGATGACTTTGATATTTGAGTAGATTTGTATGGGTTATGAAAGTTAAAGTGAATGAGTTGATTGAAATGGAAGTTAAAAATCAATAAATAAAGAGTGAAAGTGTGAGAATTTGTTGAATTATGAAAGTTTGACTTTTTGGAGATGAAGAGTTGACTTTTGTGCTGAAACTTTGTGAATTTTTCTGGGATGATTTAGGCAGAATTTGATAAAATGATCTACATGAAACTTGTATCTACTGTTGAGAGCTTTTTATCGCCATAAAGTATGATATTTTTCGATATCGGGATTGAAAGTTATGATCATTCAAATTTAACTATTATTTTGCTTTGTTTTTGGAAATGACCATTAGAGTAAGTTTGTGTGTGATGCTTTAAGGCCAATTTCTGTACTGGTGTGGTCTAAATTGGAGTAAGTGATCTACATGAAAGTTATAGAGAATTTTCATAGCTTTACAATGATGTATAATATGCAATTTTTGGATGTGAGAATTGAAAGATGTAAATGTGTGAAGTTTGGATATCGTTTAGGTAGATTTTAATAGAGCAGAAACTTTGACTGAAAGATTGACATAGCTAGAGGTTGAAATTGCTTTAAAGTGTTGCATGAAAGTTTTAGATTATGTTTTGATTTTTCCATTGATGTAAAGTATGGAAATTTTGGGCTACGAAATAGGAAGTTATGAATTTTTACAAGTTACTGTTACTGTTTGGGAAGAGCATTAGTGGACAGAAACTTTGATTGAAAATTTTACTCCCTTAGAGCCCAAATTGATTTTTCTGTCCTTCATGAAATTGTAGGTTGATTTTTTATCTTTTCATTGATATAAAATATGACTTTTTTGGACTTTGGAGTTGAAAGATAGAAATATTAGAAGTTGTGATACTGTTTAGGGAGACATAAACGGGGGCAGTAACTTTGAGTAGGTTTTTCATCCCTTTAGAGATGAAATTGATTTTTAAGTCCTTCATGAAAATTATATATCCTTCTTTTATCTTTCAATTGATACCAAATTTGAAAAATTTGGAGTTCTAAATCACAAGTTATGAATTTTATAAGTTGGAAGGTCGCCCTGGAGAGCGGCCGCGCTCGGTCGTCCTGGCGAGCGACTCGCTAGGTCTCCCCGGCAAGCGACTCGCTTGCGAGTGCGAACTCTGATTTGAAATTTTTCCTGACCGACCTCCCTCTATTTTTTTGGCCATAACTTTTTTGTCTGACCTTCGATCGACCTGATTTTTAAAGTGTTGGATTACTAAGACATCTCTCTATCTGTCCATGAAAAATTGTGGATTTTTGAGATTAAATTAAGGATGATTGATTTAGTCAAATGAGTTAGAAAGTTTCTGAACATGATTCAGTATTTTGGCGATATCTTGATATGTGAAGATCCAATTGAGTTGATTCTTGTTGCATAATAAAATAGAGACATGGGGCTACAAGTAATATGAAGGAATTGAATTTCAATTTAGCCCCTAAGACTTTCAATTTCTGACTTGAAATCGGGTTTAGTGTACAGTCTTGGATTAGTAAGATCTGAAAACATTTTGGCCGTAACTTTTGCTCTAGTGATCCAAATGAGGTGATTCTTAATTTGGATTAAACTAGAGAGATAGGGCTACAAATTTTATGAAGGGTTCTAGTTTCAATTTAGTCTTTAAGAATGTCATTTACAGATGGAAGTAAAGTGCTAGAAAATATTTTAGCATAGTGATAGTCTGAAATGTTTGGAGTATAACTTTTGAAGTAGTGCACCAAATTAAATGATTTTGGTGGCTTATGAAATTGATACAATGAGGAACATTTCTATAAAAGGAAGTTTTAGCAAATTCCTTCAATTTGATGGTTAGAAAAATTGTCCTAAAGTAAGCATGAATTAAAATGAATTTTAGGGGCAAATTTGGAAGATCACTTAAAAGTGTTAAGTTATAAGGCTTATAAGGAAGGGCAAATGAGTCATTACTTATTCATTTATAAGGAAGAGAAGCACGAAATTAGAAATAAAAATGAAAGGAAGAAGAGAAAAGAGAGGAGAGTTTCGAATGGAAAGAAAAGGGAGAAGAAGAAAGAAGAAAGAGAAGGCTTAGGGTTTAAATTTTAGTGAGCTTCAAGAGTGATTTTTAAGTAGATCCAAGAGGGAAAAGATGGAAGAAGATAAGAGCTCCAAGATGAGCAAAGAAAATCCGAAAATGGTGAAGATTAAGGTAAGATAATTTTTACTTTGTTAAATTGTGAAAGGATTTTGACTTAGATAGCTTAAGAATGGTATGAGTTTGTGATTTCTAAAGTCAATTTTAGAGTTTGCATGGTTTAGATTGCTCAATTTTGGATGGTTATGAATTAGGATTTTTATCTTGAATTAGGGAATTGAAGTGAGGCAATGGAGAAATTGAAGCTAAGGACAAGTTACAAGCATGGAAATGAGGTGGGTACCATGTTTATATTTTGATTTATAAGCCAATTATGTGATTTCAAAAAATCAAGAAGAGAAATGTTTTGAAAATTATTATTTTCGAATGATTACATTCGTTAATTTTGTAATGATCAAAGAGATTGATAATGGATTGTTTTCGAATGATTGGATAAATTGCTAAAATTGTTTTGAATGATTTTGATCAAAATTGATACGATTTTCGCATTCATTGTGTTTAAATGATTTGATAATTGCAATAAGTGTTGCATTCTGTGTTGCGAATGATTGAGAATTGCTATTTGAATTTGTGTGAAATTTTGAATGCCAATGTGTCTAGTATAACGCGATATGAAAAATTAAGTTTTCGAAATATGCCTTCGGGCAATCCGATTTTCAAGTATGTATTATGTGTTACTTGAGTTTGGTTAGGTCCCATAAGTTGACTCAAGTGCACTTGTCTTCTTTTTATAGGCTTCGCCCGCCTGTCCGCTAGTAGCATTAGAGCTCCGATTTCGGACTCCCATAGGTTAACGGCTACACTGGACCGCTATGCGGGAAGGTGTAGTACGTTCTGCTCACAGCTGCACAGGACCGCTATGCGGAAATGTGCAGTACGTTCTGTTTTGGACCAACCCAAACCATTTCTGATGTATTATGTAATGTGTTTATGTTGTGTTACAAGTGTGTTGCATCCATGTTTAAAAACCAATCATGAATGTTTGAAAAGTTGGAAAGTTGAGAAATAAGCATTTGTTTTTGACAAATTTCTACCGTGAGATTTTATAAAATAGCAAAAGTTTTAAAAGAGATGATTTTTGCTTATTTTTCGATTTATAAACATGTTATCCATGAGCTGTCTAGCTCACCCCCTTTCACCCCCATCTCCAAGTTTCAAGCAGGAGATTGGATGAAAGAAAGTCAAGGCTTTTGATCGATTTTTGTATAATTTGTAGTTTGTGAAATTTGGATTTCGATATTGGTTTTGTATATGGCTTGGAATGCCATTTATTTTGATTTCGAACCAATTCGATTTCCGCTTTGGAATTGTTTTGCTTTGTAATCCGTTCTTTCGTTTAATCTGCCACTTTGTCTTCTGATTTATGTTCGGCTCCTTCGATTCGTTTTAATTTGTGATTCGCCTTTCGTGTTCGATTTCGTGTTTCGATATGTATTCGATTCTTATGACTTCCGATTCGATTCACTTTTCGCATCCATTTTGTCCGCCTTGCGCTTATGCTTTTGATTGAGTTCGTTTCCACCCTTTTGTCTCACTTTTCATTTCCGTTCCGTTTTTTGTTTTTCCAGTTGGGGCCCGGTCTCGAGATCAGGTCTCAACATAATTTATTAAGCATTGAATAAATATATGTTGATATATTTATTGGGCTAGATTGAAATAAGTTGTCGGGCTTTTATTATATGAGATATATTATAGGTCAAAACTTATTGGGCTTCAATAATTCTAATGGGTTTAAAATTATGATGTTCTTATTCCTAATAGGAATAGGAATTATGATTTCTCTATAAATAAAAAAACTTATATCTCATTAGAAAGAGAGTAAAACCCTAGCCACCTTCATTCTTCTTTCGAGAAATAATTTGTGTGGCGTTCAAAAAGGTTTTAGAACGTGCTAACACACATTAGCCGTTGCCCGAATCATTCATCCTTGTGTGGATACCAGTAGAGGATGTTTCTACACTACAGTGTCTACAAATCCGAAAAGTAACAAATACCAATCCACATCAAGAGGTAATTTCATACGTGTTATATTGCTTTCGATTATACTTTTTGTTGTGTAGTATGGTCTATTCCGTTGCGTATTGTGAATACCAGGGCTATAGGCGATCCAACATAAAGTCAGTCCAATTGTCATACCATAACTAGATGGTGTCTCCTTTGCCCAGTTTATGAAATATCAAAGGGTAGATCTGTTCTCTTATCTAAAGCATTTTAGTGAATGTCTACAAGCAACCCCAAGATGGTTGCAATTGCCAAAAGTTTTGAGAGCGGAGATAGTTTTCATGTATCCATCAAATTCAAAGGGCATTTTTATCAATATGAAGCCTCCAATTTTTCTTACAAAGTAGAACATGTTGGATAAGAGTAGTAGATGGGATGTTTAGGCCCCCCTTGGCTTTTGGGAATTAGTGACCTCTGCCTAATTCACTTTTGCTTTCTTTGCTTGATTTATGGAACCCGACCAAAGGAATGTTTTGAATGTTCTATCTCCTTACTCATTTTGTTTGGAAGAACCGGGTGATTGATCCAATGAATGTGTAGATTGCTCAATACCGATCTTGCCAGGCCAAGATTTTGGCTTTATATTTCTCTAGGAGAGGAATGCAGCCCTTTAAGTGAGTTTAATATGAGATATAGGAACGCCAAGGTATTTGAATGGAGTAAAGTGAAGTTCCATTCCTAATATGGTAGCAAGAGCCGAGGGGTTGTGGACATTTGAGGAGCAATAGAAGTTGCTCTTATGAGTGCTGATGTGCAGACCGGACCTGTTGAAGAAGCATCACAAAATATCCTGAAGAATAGAAAGAGAGATCGCATATGCTCCTGACAGTGACAGCAGATCATCAGCAAACATTAAGCGAGTAAGGTATAGAGATTGGCATTTGTGGTAATAAACAAATCGATCATTAGCCTTTATTATCTTCTTAAGCATGTGGGATAGGCTCTCCATGACTAGTATAAAGATACAAGGGGAGAGTGGGTCTCCCTATCGGATTCCTCGCGCACACCTTAGGGGCTTAGTGGGAATGTCATTCATTACAATGCTAATAGAGGAGCTTTGGTATCATGATCTGTTGTTATAATACAGGAGGGAAGTCCAGTATGTTTAGGTAAGTGAGAACAAATTCCCAGCCAACTGTGTCAAAGGCTTTGTAAAAGTCAAATTTCCATATACAACTCCGAAGGTTTTTACCTGATTGATAATCTTTCGATAGTTCTTGAATGAGGAGTATATTGTCACCTATGGAATGACCTTTAAGAAAAGCTCCTTGAGTCAGTTTTATAATCTCAAGTAAGGCCGACTTCATTCTATTAGCTAATAACTTGGCAATGACTTTTTAAATGATGGTACACCAAGAAATGGGTCTGTAGTCAAGGAGCGAGGCGGGGTTAGGCTTTTTAGGAATTAGGCATATGAAAGCATGGTTAATGGCCCTGAGCATCTTATAGGAAGTCAAGGTTACATGGACAACTTGAGTGAATAAGGCTCTCGTAATGTCCCACATCTTCTAGAAAAAGCAAGAAGTGAAACCGTCAAGCCCAGGAGCTTTTGGGGGATTCATGTTGAAGCGTACCTGTTTTATTTCATTGACCGAGAAATGGGCTATTAAAGATTCCTTGGTAGGCTGAGTTAGAGACCAGTCAAAGTATCTCTATTTGTCAATATTTTGTGTAGATGGGTTGGATGTTCCCAGTAGTTGTTCTGTGAAGAATCACAAGAAATTCTTCATAAAATCACACTGCATCGAAGCAGATCAAGAGTTACTGATGATGAGTCGAAGCAAAGAGAAAGAAGAATAGCAGAGACATAAAGAGGATAATAAAAGGTGACTCTCGAAGATTCTGTAAAACAAAACCTCATAAGGTTACAACTAGAGTTTTGAATATCTTTTAATCAGAATATTTGAGTTTAACTACATATGACTTTTGTTCCAATACCAAAGATAGAAGAAAGATGAAAGATTGAGAGAAAAGTCAAAAGAAACAAAAAGAAAAAACCACATCTCAACATGTTGTCTGCTATCGTATGCTTTTGTGTACTTCTTATCATTTTGTATCTGTATCTCGTTCTTAATATTAGTGTAGAGCAAAATGAAGCTCGCACTTTTTTTTCTCGTTTTAACACTTCCTATGATCATTCTGTTGCTTATTGTCATAGCCTTTGAGAAGGTTGGAGAGGTAAAAGACGTCTTTCATATATTTTTTCTACTCTAAACTTACTCGAGTTCTTTCTTGCAAAGATTCTTATATAAAAACAAATCCAAAACCCTATTAAAATTTCCTAATTGAGTTTCAATTCTTCAAGTGAATCTGACATTAGGCGTAATTTCAACTTATTCAGTATGGTAATCTATCCACTTTTTCTTTTACCAATAATGTTCTAATATGATGTAATTTTCACTTTTCAGTTCCTAAAATAAAACAAACATTAATTTTCTTAGTTCAATGCCAAAATATATCCAAAATAGAAAAGATAATTATAATTAATATATCAAAATAATATCTTACCAAGTGGTAAACTAATACCCTTAGCAATAATACTAAAAAAACTAATAACTTCATCAAAGTGACGTGGTAAGAGAATAAGCTAATACTTTTTAAATTCGTAAACCATTTCCCCCTCTCTCTATATATATAAAAGAAAAGAAAAGGTGTTTTATGTTCAATTTTTAACTTTTATTTGTGTAGTTTAAAACTCATAAATTAGATATTATTTTGTGATATCCAAAGATTTTCAGGTTTAAAAGTCCTGTAGTCAAATAACGAGCCTTGTTTCTATACTTTAACAATGTGATTTAATGATCTCCGGAGCTTGAAAGCATCTTGAAGTTAAAAGACCCTTGAAGACGCCGTGTAGCAATTTATATTAAAGAGCTAGTTGGGTTCATTTTTATTTTTATTATAAATTTTTATTTTTATATTTATTTTAATTTTTTTAATGGAACGAAAATCTCTTTAGTTCTTAACGTTACTATAGTTATATTTTTATTATTGATAATAAATAAATATTATATAAATTTGAAGATTAATTTTATGAATTAATAAGTGATAATTTTATTTTAATCTCTTATATATTATGTTTTAATAAATATTAGTAAAAATTTTATTATATTTTACAAAAAATAAATTAATGAGTAAAATTTATTTATAAATTAATATTTATTCATTAATGTTTTTAAAAAATTTAATATAAAATATATTTATTAAATAATTATGAAATTAAAAATATTTTATTTTAAAATTTTAAAGCAATTATAAAGTTTGAAATAAATTAAATAATATTAATTATAATTTTTATAAATAATTAAAATTAAATATTTAAATTAAATATTTAATTTATAATAAATCAGATTATGGTAAGAAAGCAAAAAATATATTTATAGTTTACGTAGGTTATGAAAAATAGAAGAAATCAAAACTGAAATTAAAAATTAAAAACTCAAACCAATAGTTTTTTTAACTAAATTTAACTATAAAAACAAATAGACAAATATCATGTTAATATTTGTTCGAGTAGAACGGAGTTTGAATAAAAGAAGGAATATGACATATAGAAAATATACATACATATTAAATTATGATGATAATAATGATATAGTACTATTATATTGAATTTGGTACCAAATTAGATTAAGGTATGATACTGTACTGGTACCGATTAAGATTGAATACCGTTTTGGATAATTTTTAAAATTTATAAAATTCTTTGAATTTTTAAAAATTACAAAATAATCTATTAATATATATATACTGTATATTTTGTAATTTTATATTAACCATGTCTCCAAAAATCACAATAAAAATTTAAAATAACAATTAATTTATTTTTTTATTAACAATAATTTTCACATATTTCACATATAAATAATAATCACAATTAATATGAAAAATCAGTTAATATTCTAAAATATATAATTAAAAGCAATACAAAATATTTAAAGTATTACAATTTCATCACATAATAAATAATAATTACATCAAAATATCAAATAAAAACAATAAAGATTCTTAACTTTCTAGCTATTACAATTTAAAATAAGAATTTTTGATGAGGAAACAATTAACTAGAATTGGAACCTGAAATAAAAATATATATTATTTAATTTACTATCAATTAAATATATAATTTTTAATTATTTAATATAATAATTATTAATAAAAATTTAATTTAAAATAAATTATTTTTAAGGTTTGTTTAATGTATAATTATTTTTAGTAATAAAAATATTTATTTTATTTTTAAAATAAAAAATTAAAATACAATAAAAGCGTTTTTTTAAAAATTAAAAATTGAATGTATTAAATAATAGTGATGAACGTCAAGAAGAGGACAAGTTTAGGAGAATAGCTTGCTTGGATGAGTTTATATCAATAGAGCTTCTATCAGTAGAGCTTTTTTTAGAAGAGCTTTTCTAAGAAGTTAGTTGACTGTTTGACTGTTAATTTAAAAAATAACTTTTTTGAAAGAGCTTCATACAGTAGATTGTTTGGCAACATAAAAATAAAAGCACTTTATTAATTTTAAATATACTTTATTTTGTAATAAAAATTATTTATGTAAATAAATTTTAAAGTATATTAAACAATAAGTTTAAATTTACTTTACAATTATTTGATAAATTCACTTTCATCTTGTAGGAAATTATTTAAAGAGGTGTCTCATTTTCTTGTAGAAAATAAAACTAATATCTAAAATAAATATTAAAAATATAAAAAGTTAAATAATATTATAATCTTAAAATAAATATTCAAGTTGAGTAAATAGTTAAATACATAGTAAATAATGCATTTTATTGTATTCAAGAAGATTTACAATATATTCTCTCGCATCATTCATCTCATTCCTTTGTGACTCGTGTAAATGATTTTCTTCAACGTCTTCATTTTCATTGATTTCTTCATTTGTAGGAAGTAATTCATCATGTTCATCATAGGGGAAAAAAACTCTTCATTCTTTTGAGCATTTAACCTTATAAAATTATGAATGGTAATTGAAGCAATTATAATTTTAACTTGCTTTGAAAAAGGAAAACTGGGTATTTGATGTAAAATTTTTCACCTATTTTTTCAAATGCCAAATGTTCTTGCATCTTAAAAAAGAATGTGCATGATTAAATATTTTTTTCTTCCCTCTTGGAAAACCAACACGTCGAAAATCAGGAAGATGATACCTCTCACTTTTGTACGATCCTAAATAACCTTGCATGTAAGGATATTCTGCATCTACCAAATAATATTTTCCTACATTCTAAATTAAAAAATAAATAAATAAAAAAGTACTGAACTTTTAAGAATAAATAAAAACAATGTATAAAGTTATCCGTTACAAACTTCTAGGTGGATGAGGAAAGTGTAATCTATCATTATACAAAGGCTCAATAAAAATTTGAGCATCATCTGCTGTGCCTTTCTAACTATCCCAAGCAAAAGTAAAGCACATATCAAAATCACATACAACCATTACATTTTGTGTAGGAATGCCTTTTCTCCCAGTATATTTTATTTAATTGGAACTTGGAACGACAACTGATATACATGTTCCATCAATTGTTTCAGTATTTAAAATAAGGCCAAAACTTTCTATCATCTTTAATTTTGCTTGGAATTTCTCTAAAAGTTGGATCTTTTGATTTTATGAAATCAATCGACATACGTGAAACAACTTCTAATACTATTTCAAATCATCTAGAAATTATTTCACTATAATAATGAAATCTTTTTTGAACCATTCTATTGCAAAACCTATGACCTAAACTGATAAAAAAACATAGCTACAGCCTCTTCTATTGTTACTTCTATTGTTGGACCCCAAACTTTTCTTGAAAGTTAGAATTATTATATGTGAAATGTTGGAAGTGGTATGCTGGAAAATGTAGTTTGAAACATAATCACTGAGTACGCTTCGGTGTTTTAGCCATAACTTTTATCCAAATGAGATGATTTTTAATTTGGAATAAACTAGAGACATAGTGCTACAAATTGTCTGATGAAATCGAGTTTTAATTTAGGCTTTAAGAGTATCAATTTTTTGATGGAAGTTGAGCACAGAATACTATTTCAGTATAAGAATAGTTTGGAAATGTTTGAGGTATAACTTTCAAATTCCTAAACCAAATTGAATAATTTTGGTGTCATTGAAAAATTAAGACAATGAAAAAAAAAATCTAGAAGGAAGTATTATCAAGTTCCTTCAATTTTTCCATGATCATTAGTCAAGGAGTTAGAAGTATAAGATGTTAATTATAAAGACAAAAGAAGGGTAAATATAGAAAGATTAGTTAATTATGAGGTTTTGATGGATTATTTTTGGAGCTAGTAGTATGTAAATGATTGTAAGATTTTATCATATGGTTCAATTGAAATAAAGTAGTCTTGTAAGAGTATATATGTATAAGGGCATTTTGGGAAGAACATTGAAGCATTAAGGTTATAAGGCATCAAAGGAAGGGTAGAGTGATCATTGCCCAATCATTAATGGCAAAATTGTAATAAGAAGGGTTGTTTGTCTTTAAGGAGAAGCAAAAACGCGACTTGAAGATGAAAGAAGCGAATAACGAAATTGAAGAGAGAAATGAGAGAGAGATCGTGGAGAAGAGGAGAAAAGAAAGAAGAAAAGCTAGGTTTCAATTTTGCTTGGCTTTCAAGAAGGAGTTTGAGGTTGCTCAAGAAGGGAAAAAAGAAGAAGAAGATGAGAGCTTTCATTAGAGTCAAAAAACTCTTCATTTGGTGAAGATTCAAGGTAAGTTGGATTTTAATCTTTGGATCTTTGAAAGGGGTTTCAGTTCATATAGCTTAAGAAATGTATGGGTTTAAGGATTCTAAGATCAATTTTATGAATATGTGTATTGTGGGTTCTCAATTGAAATTCCTATTGAATGGAATTTTTGGTTTATGTTAAAGGAAATCAAGGAAGGAAAGAGGAGAAAGGGGAGAGGTCTCTTTGAGCAAGTATTAAGCAAGGAAATCAAAGGTAGGTTTCACGTTTATAATTGAATAATAAGTCATTAAAGGTTTTCAAATCAAGAGAACAAAACGATTTCAATCCATTTATAAATTGAAGAAAGCTTCATGAAGTTGGAATATTTGCTTCAATATAAAAATCACAAAGTTTGAGTATGTACAAGAAGGTTGGTGGGATCATAGTTATTTTCCTAGTATTATATGTAGATGACATAATGCTAATAAGAAATGATGTACTAGCCATGCAAAAAACAAAAATTTGGCTATCTGAACAGTTCTCCATGAAGGATTTGAGAAAAGCAGCTTACATTCTTGGAATCAAGTTCTATAGAGATAGATCAAGGAAGCTGTTAGGACTTTCCCAATCCATGTACATTGATACTATCTTAAAAATGTATCACATGGAAAATTTCAAAAAAGGTTATTTACCGATAAGAACTAAAATTTCTCTTAGTAGGGAGGATTGTCCTAAATCCTAGAAGAAAGAGAGCACATGAGTAGGGTCCCATATGCCAGCGTAGTGGGAGCTATCATATATACCATGATATGTAAAAGACCTAATGTAGCCTACGCACTAGGAATAGCAAGCAGGTATCAAGGTAACCCTAATGAGGAATATTGGAAAGTGGTTAAAACCATCTTTAAGTACCTGAGAAGAACTAATAACCAATTCCAAATTTACAGAGATTATGAATTAAAGTTAATAGGCTACACTAATACTAGCTTTGCACTAGATAAGGATGATAACAAATCTATCTCTGGTTATATTTTCACCTTCAATGGAGGAGCAATGAGTTGGAAATGTTCCAAGCAAGCTACTGTAATTTATTTGGTTACTGAAGCATAATACATAGCTGCATGCAATGCAGCTAAGGAAGTTGTTTGGACGAAAAAGTTCTTAACTGAACTTGGTGTGATTCTTTCAATAAATGAAGTTGTTCCTTTATTATGTGACAATACCGATGCTATTGTACAAGCTAAGGAACCAAGGTCGTACCAAAGATTTAAACATGCTCGGAAGTTTCATCTCATTAGAGAAATTGTTGAGTATGAGAACATTCAAATTCAAAATGTTGATGGAAAGGAGAATACTGCAGATCCATTCACTAAGGCACTTGGATCAAAGGAGTTTGATAAGCACAAGTTGAAAATAGGATTGAAGTTCCTGACCGATTGATTCTAGGTCAAGTGAGAGATTGTTGTAATTATGCCCATGACCCAATCATTATATAATAATAGATTGGACATTTTTATTTTGTGATTATTAACTTTGTTTAATAACATGGCAAATAATTATATTATCATATTATGTTTATTGTTTTTAGTCTAATATGATAAGTGCTTGATTAAATTTATACACTTACCATTATAATGGAGATTATAATAATGAGAGTGAAGTCATTATGGTTTAATCTAAAAGTATTTTTGATTATAGGATCATCAAATAAGGACTTTAACGATCCGGTCAGATCAATATGTACATAATAGTATTTATTGGTTGGATATTAATAGATCTCATTTACTAAGTTACATATATAGGTTAGGCATATGAAAATATGATCATTGAACTGACCAAACTGAGAATTATCAATGGTTAATATTACTTATGAACTATCAAGTAGGATATTCTCATAAGGATTTAAATGTATATTTTTCCTTTGACCTAAGATCATCATAGTAATCAATATGTCACTTATTATGTTTTGATGTTAGACACCTAGTGTGTAAAAATGCTAGTTAAATGATTATTGGATATAATTAAGTATCTATCTGATTAGTGGTTAGTTAAGATGGGATCCATCGATTCTAAGTAATGAGTTTGAGCTCTATGTTGTCATTGATCTTAATGGTTGTTTCAAGACCTTAGCCAGGGCAATTGAATGAGTGAAGAAAAGGATTTTCTTAAGTTCATTCACCAATCATTAATAATTGGCATGTAACATAGTTAGTTATCTAATAAGATTTGACAGTTAAATCATACCTTAGGATAATCCGAAGTTGTAATGATGGAAGGTAATAATACATTATCCTTAACCATGTTTCATCTTTGTAAGGTTGTTACTTCACACTATCCAGTTATTAAGAAATGTTGTTAGACGTCAATCTTGATTAGTAGTTAATTGAATTAAATACTACCACCTTAGTGATGAACCTATGTAATCACACACTTTCGAGTGTAATATTTCTTGTTTATGATTATTTAATTTATTATAAGATAATTTATTAAATAATTTATATGACATATTATTATATTTTTTGCTAGCACAAAAAATATAATTAATAGTGAAAATTTTCTTGTATAAAATAAGTAAATAAAATTAATTTATTTTATTTTATTTCATTTTATAAATAATGATAATTATTTTTAAATAAAGGAAAGCAAAAGGGGTCAGATGGTATTTGCATTTGGTTGTTATTGTTTTGGTTTTATATTTAACCAAAATGAAATAACGAAATGTTGGTTGTGAAAAAGGTTCATTCAAGTTTTGAAAAACAGTAAACATTAAAAAAGACTTATGAAGTGGTGTGTTGTAAGCAATGTTTTAAAAACCAGACCGGTGATTGAACCGGAGAAGCAACTGATTCAATGGTCAATGGTTAAACTGGAATTCAACCGTGGTCGAATCGGTAACTAATAAGTAATGAATATAAATTTTCATTATATATATATATATATATTATATATATAAGATAATTTTTAAACAT
>JANTNU010000234.1:6889657-6901140 GCA_024752395.1 Erythroxylum havanense
AACCTTTATCGTGGGATACGTGTCGGAGCGACCTACGGGTTTCCCGATGTGTACCCTACGATGAGGGGGCGCTACACGCCAGCTAGATGTTGTTTCATTCTATTTATGCCACCTCCTCTAAAAACCAATGAGCAATGTAGACAAGTAAATATATTACCTCTTTATGCAAAGAAAAATGCTCCCATGCAGGATTGGTTTTTCGACGATGTGGATTAACTGAGTTCGTTGTGGATTGCTGTCCGGATGATTATGTGTTGCGATTAGCAATAATCAAATCATTTGGATAACTAATCTCATTAGGACTATCCATGTTGATGTTTGCACTTTGCATGTAGGAAAGGGACTCTGCAGTCTGCACAACACAAGTTTGACAAGATTAGTCTAATAAATAAAAATAGTATAATAATAGTAAAGACTGAAAAGTTAAGTCAAAAGATAAATGAAAGATATTTTTAAGAATTATTAATCAAATTCAAAGCTTGAATATAGAAACAGATGCAATAAAGTTTAGAGATGTTATGGGAAAGCACAGTAAACAGAACAAAATAACTTAGGAAGAAGTAGTTATGTTTGTTTTACCTCACAGTAATGTAGGTACCTCTGCAAATACACTTAACAATTTGAAGCAAAGTACGACCATCCCTCTTAGATAAGCAACCTTGGAAGTTTTTGATCTTTTAAAAGCACCTCTGCAAGTTTAATAAAGCTAAGGTCTCTTAACAAAAAAAAAAGAAAAGAAAAAGGTAAGATCTTTCTTATGGTGGGCCACTACAATGACTCTTCTTTTAGCAAGAATTTGTTTTAACAAGTACTGCTACTTTGGTGTGACCTATTGTGACATAAGGTCAAAGAAAATTACATTGAAAGGAATAATATTATGTTGCAAATGTCTTGGTTGAGCTATGAGCTTGTTTTGTAAAAAGCCACAGGATTAAAACAAAGCAAGTCAAGAAACATAGACATTATAAATATTAAACAACAATATCTTAGTAATTGTTCGAACTCTTCCAGTCTGCACATCCTTCTACAACACCAAATCCATGCTGTGTCAGAAAGATCTATATTTAAGAGCTAAAAAACGAAAAGCCCACTGTGTAAACATTTAAAATCTTTCTTATGCTCTTTCTTATGATGGGCCACCACATGGACTCTTCTTTTATCAAAGATGTGCTTTATAAGTACCACCACTTTAACATTTTGTTTTATAAGGAATCAAGCCTAGAAAAGTCCAAAAAAGTAAAAGAAAAGCTAGCAAGAAGAGCCAAACCAGTGTTTCAAAAAGAGCCAACCCAGTGATTTAAAAACCAAGTCACCAACAGAAGTGTCTGAAGCGGCGGTGGATAAGATGTGAAAGATTAAGAGATAGAGAGCAAGACATGAGAGAGCCGTAAGAGATAGATCTGAATAAAGCAAACTGTGGCAGTGGGTAAGATGAGGCTCAAGAGCGGCGGTGTCTTCCTTCTCAAGCGACGGTGTCTTCCTCTTATTCTTCTTTTGATTTGTATTCGACAAACTTGAGAGAGATACGTGAGAGAGAGTGATTTTATGTGAACCGGGCAGTTTTCTCTTATACCAGTTCGATCATAAAATCAACAGGTCAACCACTCACAAAAAATAAAGATTAAACTGGACCGTTTTATACTTCGAGTCACTAATTTTTCGGTCCGATTTTTAAAACATTGGTTGTAAGTTAAGTGTAAAAGAAACACTTACGAAGAAAAGAGCAAGCATCTGAATCTCTTTCATTTTTTATACTCTCGTTTTTGTACGTAAAATATAAATAAGAAAAAAGAATCATTGTAAAAAGAGTTTTTTAAAATTTAATCATAATTATATCAAGTGTTAAAAGTAGGATTTATTTTTAGGACATAAAAATTTTGTATTTTTAAAATTAGTATGGATTAATTCTCACAAATTTTAGTATTTATTTTTATCTGTTCTTATTATTAAACGCAATAAATAAATATATTATTGTAATTTTTATTTTCGTTGTATATACAATTCTTCAGTGTAAGAGACAAAATTATTTTATTCTCTTTTTACTAAGATATTTTGTACTTTTATTTACTCTTCATTGTTTTGATCCTTTTTTTTCCTATGATCAAATAAAATTAATGCAACATTTCTATTCTAAAAAAAGTGTGGGACCAGGAGAGTACCGTACCAGGTTACGTGAGTGGACAAGAATCGATCTGTACAGTCACTAAAGCGTTTAGTGAGTCAAATCTTTAGCATTAATGAGTTACAACCGACAGAGACTTGTGTAGTCACAAACTGTTTGGCATGTACGGTATATATCGTCGGATACAAGCATCTTAACTTCTTAAGTGGATTATATAGATCGTCTGTACGGAGAGCAAACAACCTTAAAATTGTGTGGTCGACAAGCGATTTTTTTTTTCTCTGAGAATTGGTCTACAAGCGTCGTGTTGTACTATAAATGCACGTTTTGATTTCGGTGGACTGGGACAGTAACAAAAACGAGACACACACGCCAATACGGCAACACCTATTTTTTCTTTCACAAATTCAGTTGAATTCGTGTAATATAAATATTGAACGTGCCATTTTGTCTTCTCATGCTTGTTTTCCCTTTGAATATCGAAATTTAACTATAATATTCACTTATAGAGTGATGTATGGATTTGAATATAGAAATTTAACTATAATTTTTTGTTAATTTTTTGTATTAATAAAGAGTCCGGTTAGACCTTGAACTAAAAAAAATTGCTATAATTCAAATATAAAATCAAATTTAATAAAACATAATTTATCTTATTGATTTCAATTGAGATCAACTTGAATTCTCGGATTCATTTGGGCTTAAAAATATTTATCAGTTGTGAATATTTAAGTCCAAACTCTCCAAATTCTGTTCACTTTAATACAAAATTAAGGGTATGTGACAAACTCATTTATGTATATATATTTTCATATCAATTGGATGAGTTTTTGTTACTCAAAGTGATCTTTATAGCTTTATTTGAATTATTGTGTCTTACATTTAATTTGTGTTTATAGAGGCAAAAATTGTCATATTTTAATTTAACTGTAATAAATTAATATTTGGATAATTGATGCTACATTATTTATAATTGTTATTGTAGAATGCTTAGAGAAATTAGACTGAAAATGATTAAGAAGTCATGATCTAAGGCATTCAAAACAATTGAAAAAGAGAACCACAAATGCAAGCATCACATGACCAAAAACGACAACGTTGAGACACCAAAATGAGGAGTAGCGTGGCACAAGTGACACCGTGAACATGAGAGGTCTGCAAGGGTTTAAATTGTCACATCATATATAAAGAAGGCGACAAAAGGTAGTATGCTTGTAGGTCGTATGAGGCCATGCAGTCGTAGGTGATTTGCGTGATTGGCGTGAGCTGGTGTGTGCAACTTGGGTGTGTGAGTGGTCTTTGGAGATGAAATAAAAATAGAAAAAAGAAGCTACGCAGGAGTGTGCTTGGATGGGAGAGAAGAAAAACGTGAGGTGTGTGAGCGTGGATTTAGGATTTGGTGTGGAGGTAGGCTAGTTGGGTGAGTGTGTACTGTCCTAATATGTGAAGCGAAGTGGATGTGTGCGCTGGTGCTAGGTGTGTGAGTAGTTTATGGAGATGAATTAAAAATAGACAAATCAAGCAATAGAAGAGATGTAGGCGTGGCTGTGAGTGTGCATAGGGAAGGGGCATTGTTGATCATCTTCGTGGCAGCTGGGTGTTGAAGGAGGTGTGAGTGTGTGAGGCGTGTGTGGCGTTGTGCTGTGTGGTTTTGGCTAGCGGGAAGGAGAAGCAAAATAAAAAGGAAAAAATAACAGCATGAGTGGGCATTGAAAGGAGCTAGGTAGCTGGTGTTGAAGGAGCTGGGTGGGTTGTTGTGTGAGTGGCTTGAGGAGGCAACATCTGGGCAACTACGTGGTTTGCGTAGAAGTGGACGTGTGTGCTGTTGTTGGCTCTAAGGTGCGTGGTGTTGGCTAGCGGCAGAAGTGTGGTGCGTGAGTTTTGAAGGGATTTGAAGCAACAGTATTGGCGGACTATAAATCACACTATAAAATTGTCTAATCATCTACAGTGTGAGGGTGAGTGCATGAAGGTCTGATCTGCATGGGTTTGTGAAGAAATTAAGCAAACATTAGGCAGGCGTTGTTGAGAGCAAGAGGTTAGGTGAGACATCTGTTTTAAAAAGAAGAGGATAGAGATTTTGGTTTTCCAAAATCCGAAAATCTCATTTCCCACAAATCTGAAAACTCTCCTTCCTATCTTCTATGGTTGACTGTCGAAGCTTAATATTGGCAGCATCTTTAATGAATTGTCGTGGCTAATTTATCATAATCCTTTGGTTCAATGGTAAAGGCAGGAGCTTGGATTTTTATAGGGGAGTTTAAACTGCATTTACCTTTAACCCATTTAATTATTTAGTAATTCCTAGATATTAGGATAACTATTTAATTATTTGGAGTTGTGTTTGATTATGTCTTTGAATTAGAATATTTTATGGTTGGATTATTGTTTAGCAATTGATATTGTGCTGATTTTGGATTTAATTTCATTACTTTGCTTTGGGTCAAGACTTGTATTGAGATTTTAGCGAAATTGGTGATTATTTAAGGTGGCTTGAATTATTGGATCATTATATCTGTTGCTGGCATTAATTCTATTTTCCTAATTATTGCATAAAAGTCGAGTATTGGTGTTAGTATTCTTAGTTCTATTTTACTAGTCTGGTGGCAGTTAGTAAATTCAAATTTTTAGAAAATATTTTTGTAACAATTCGAGGTGGCTCAGTTGTTAGATTAAAAGCTCGATTTTAATTCTTGATTAATTGCTTTAACTCCCATATTTGTTTGAGTGATGATTGTCTGTGCTATTGAACTGGAGGATTGCATTTATCATTGTTAATTACTTGTGTTTATCTTCTTATTTAATTCACTCATTGTTATTTCAAATTACTCATTTCAAATTTAAAATACCAAAAAATACTCCTAAATGTTTATTTCAATTCGTTGGAAACTTTAGCGATAATTGTTTAAAATCAAACCCCATTTCATAGTTTAGGTTGCATTGCATTTAGTTACTTAGGAAATTAATTTCATCTTTTGGTTCCTCAAAGAGAACAACCCTAGGTTGCGTTATATGCAATCCTTGGTTAAATTTTTGAAGTAACCTCAAGGCGACAATCAGACAAAAATATTATTTCAAGTGGCACTATTGCTGGGGAACCATGAAATTGATTCCTTGTAACTAAGTGTCAAGTAACGTTTGGCTGGGATTTTTTTGTTGAGGCTCATAGTTGCATTTTTTTCTTTGCTAGATAAAAGTTTTGGATTGTTTTTTTTTAATTACATATTGGTATAATTTTTGACATTCTTTGATTACTTGTGCATATTACAAGTTTTCACTCTCTTTCATACACTACAAAGTGCATTGTCATCCGTACTCACATTCATACACACATACACTTGAATCTTATTGTTTTATGCCTAGGAGTGATAGGGATTTACCTCTTAATCCTTTAAATTTTGAACTTGAGAGGTTATTGAAAAAGATTAGAAGAGAGAAGAGAATAGAGAGGGCAAGTCAATTTATTATTGAGGAAGAACATATTTTAAAAGAGTCAAGTTTGTCATCGAGTGAATAAGAACCTAGCGAGAGAGCTAATTCTAGTGAACACTTGTCTACTAGTGATTTTGAATTGGAGTAGGATACCATGGATGGTGATAATGGTAATAATAGACCTGTTGGGCCTAATGGAAACAATGGACATAGTGAGAACAACATAAGGAATAATGGTGAGGATAATAGAAGCATGAGGGAGATTAATAATTCCAATGTTGATTATGATCCTTATGGCTTTTATATTGATGATGTGAACTTCGAAATTAAAGTTAATTTCTTCCTTACCTAGATTCCATGACTTTGCAGGTGATGATCCACATAGGCATTTGAAGACTATGAATATGGTGTGTTCTTCTATGAAACCACCCACGGCAAATCTTGAAGATGTATTGAGACGAGTATTCCACTTCACCTTAGAAGGAAAAGCTAAGGAGTGGTTTTACACACTACCTCAACATTTTACCACATTGACCTGGGATCAATTGCGAGGAGCATTCTTAGATGAGTATTTTCCTGCTTCTAAGACTTCGAGACTCAAGAAAGAGGTAACTAGTGTTGTGCAACGAGACAATGAATCCATGCATGAATATTGGATAAGGTTCATCACACTTCTAGCTCATTGTACCCACCATAATATTTCGAAGAATGATCTGGTCAACTTTTTCTATGAAGGGCTTCTTTCACATCATAAGCCCTCAATTCATGCCGCTGCAAATGGTTCACTCAGAGAATTGAGTCCTAATGCTACATGGGACCTACTTCAGAAGATGGCTACTAATGACTCTCAATCTGGAGACTCAAGAAGGGTGTCCAATACCTCTTCAGTTTCTTCCCAAGATATTCTTGATAAAATTGTTGCCTTGGGAAACCGAATGGAGAAAAAACTCAATACTTTGGAGAATAATGTGAATGCTAAACAAGTTAATTCAGTGAGTCATTCTCAAGCTATAGTAACCGGTTATGAGTACTGCGGGTATATAATGCATGCTTCTAATAATTGTGTCAGATATGAAGAAGTTCATGTCCTCTACCAAAATAGGAATGGCCAATATCAGAAGAGGAATCCCTACTCCAACACTTTTAATCCAGGTTGGAGAGATCATCCTAATTTTCGATGGGGTGAGGATCAAGGAAATATTCAAGAAAATTCTTCCAACCAAATGGTGTCTAATCAAGGGATGTCATCTACTGTTTATAAAGGTGACGGATTTGCTATGATCATGAAGGGCATTGCTGGGATAAATTCAAGATTAGATCAAGAAAAGGCACAAACTGATGTTAAGTTGAATGCTATGAAAAATAAGATGGACTCTTGCCTACAAAATGTGTTCTCTAAATTGGAGCAAATGGAGACTAAGCATGAGAACTTGAACACTTTTGTTATTCAAATATCCAATAACTTGAGTGAAGAATAAGCAAAGAGTAGTGGTTCTATACCCTCCAACACAGTGACAAATCCAAAATCTTTGAATGCAATCACACTGAGAAGTGGTAAGAAAATTGGTGCTAAGAAAGTGAGTTTCAAAGAGAATGAAGAGGATGAAGAGCCAGTTGATGAGGAAATGGAAGTTGACACTCCTCCTGCTAACATTACTCAAGAAAACGCCCAACCTAAGAGAGTTTCTATTCAATCTGAAAGCATTCAAGAAAAGAAGCTCATAGAAAAGTCTCGAAAACAACCAGTGGTACAAAATGAGGAAGAGGCAACAACTATCCTGAATAGACTAATGGAGGAAGGATAACCTTCCAACTCCAAAGGTGATGAGGTAAAAATTCGTGACTTCCCTTTTCCAAATTCTTACTTGTTTAGTAAAAAGATTATTGAAAAGAAAGACAATGATGAATTGTTTGAAATGTTTAGAAAACTTGAGGAGAATGTGTCATTGCTTGAATTGATTAAAAAGATGCCCAAGTATGCTAAATTCTTAAATTACCTATGTACAAACAAGAGAAAGTATAGACATAGTGAGAGAATTCAACTGGGGTTGAGTGTTAGTGCCTTATTTAAACCACAATTACCTATTAAATGCAAAGATCCAAGTTCTTACAATATCCCTTGTACCATAGGTAGAACGACTATTTCTCATGCCTTACTTCACTTAGGAGCAGCAATCAATATTATGACGACCTCTGTTTATAAGATCTTGGGTATTGAAGCTTTGAAAGACACTAGTGTAGTATTTGGTCTATCTGATAGGACAGTGAGATACCCTCAAGGCATTCTAGAGGATATCCTTGTGCAAGTCAAAGGTCTTGTTTTTCTTGCCGACTTTTATGTTCTTGATATGACTAATGAGCTACCTTCTAAGAGTACCTTAATTCTAGGTAGGCCTTTTCTTTTGACTACTGAGACCATAATTAACATGAAGAAAGGCCTTATCATTATTGAAATTGGGGATCAAGAAGTGCAATTTAATCTTTCAGTAGCTATGAGCCATGATTATGAAGATTGTTCTTACTTGGGTGTTAGTTTGATTGCATGCCATGATAATGATGTGGAAAATTTGCATGAGCTCGAGGTGCATGAGCCCGACTGTTGTAATATGGGTATGAATCATCATGATGCACTTACTTGTTTATCCTCTTCCTATTCTTCTGATTTTTGTGCATGTCAGGGTGATGTATCATATATCTATTGTTTAGAAATAGATAGTTGGCTTTCTACTCCACAAAATTCTGATGCTTCTTTTTGTTTTGATATTACTGTTGATTCTGCACTTGATAGCCTTAAGGAAGGTGTGTTTTTTAATTTTGCAGGAACTGATGAAAAATAAATTGTTGTATAAGTTACGAATGTAGTTTCTCCTTCAAATGGTGTTGGCATATTAAAAGAGGATAGCAGTGATCCTACTACTTTTCTAAACCCTTCTAATACCACTCCCACTTCTGATTTACTTTCTTCTTCTACTGATCAGACTGAACCTAATTCTGTTGTTTCCAGGTCATTTGATTGTGGAACTGGGTCGGGAAGTGGAGGACATACACGTTGTACAGAGCTTATATCCTCATCCCGAAGCCACATGGACGCACCACTCTCACTGAATGCATTTGATATACCAAAGTTGGTTCCTTCTATTGTGCAACCCCCTGATTTAGAACTGAAACCCCTTCCCCCTAACTTGAAATATGTCTTTCTTGCTGAGGATTGCAAATTGCCTGTTATTATTTCCAGTTCTCTGAGTAGTTCTGAAGAAGAGAGATTAGTTTCCATGTTGAAAAAGTATAGGAAGGCTATAGGTTGGTCTTTAGAGGACATACTCGGAATTGATCCCTTGGTTTGCACATACAAAATCCTTTTGGTTGACAGGTCCAAACCAGTTAGGCAGCCACCCTGAAGGTCGAATCCTTTTATTCATGATGTGGTTAAGAAGGAGGTATCTAAATTGTTGAGTACGAGGATCATATATGTCATATCAGACAGTGAGTGGGTGAGTCCGGTATAAATAGTACCGAAAAAGAGTGACATCACAGTGGTGAGAAATGAGAATAATGAACTCATTCCATCAAGAGTTCAAAATGCGTGGAGAATGTGCATAGACTATCAAAAGTTGAATGAAGCAACTAGGAAGGATCACTTTCCATTACCTTTCATTGATCAAATATTGGAAAGAGTATTTGGAAAATCTCACTATTGTTTCTTGGATGGCTTTTCAGGTTACTTCCAAGTACCAATTGCACCTACAGACCAAGACAAGACTACGTTTACATGCCCTTTTGGTTACCTATGCTTATCGAAGGATGCAATTTGGGTTATGTAGCGCTCTAGGCACCTTCCAAAGGTGTATGATGGTGATCTTCTACGATTTTTTGGAGTGAAATATGGAGGTTTTATGGATGATTTTACAGTTTATGGTGATAGCTTTGATGATTGCTTGCTTACCCTTGAATGTGCTCTTGGTAGATGCATTTAGAAAATTTTGGTTTTGAATTATGAGAAATGTCATTTTATGGTAGATAGTGGCATAGTGTTAGGTCATCACATCTCCCAAAAGGGGATTGAGGTTGATAAAGCCAAAATTGAAATCATTTCTTCACTTCCTTATCCTACCTGATTAAAGGAATTGAGATCTTTATTGAGGCATGCAGGATTTTATCGGTGCTTTGTAAAGGATTGTAGTAAAATTGCTTTACCCCTTTCTACATTGTTTAAAAAAAAGATTGAGTTTCACTTTGATGATAAATGTAGACATGCCTTCGACACTTTGAAGTCTTTGCTTGTTTCACCCCGTATTCTGATTGCACCTAACTGGGATTTGCCTTTTGAGCTGTCTTGTGATGCTTCTAATTTTGCAGTTGGTGCTATGCTTGGTCAGAGGGAGGAAAAGCGATCTGGAGTGATAGCCTATGCCTCCAAGACACTTGACATACCACTATCGAGAAGGAACTTTTTGCTATAATCTTTGCTTTGGATAAGTATAAGCAGTATTTGATAAACTCTCGAGTGGTAGTTTTTACAGATTGTACAGTGGTGCAGTACTTGTTCAAGAAGCCCCAATCTAAACCAAGACTACTGAGATGGGCTTTGTTGTTGCAAGAGTTTGATATTGAAATCAGAGACAGAGCTAGAGCAAAGAATCATGTGGCTGATCACCTTAGTCAGTTACCTGAAGGAACCAAGGGAGTTGACTCTTTTGATCTTACTGTTGATTCTTTTCCTAATTTTATACTTTTTGCCTTGGCGGTTTAGGAGCCATGGTACTCTAATATTGTTAATTACATTGTCGTTGATTTTGTGCCTCCTTTTATGTCTAAGTTTCAGGTTGATAAGCTGAAGAGGGAGGCAAGATACTATACCTGGGATGCTCCAATTCTTTGGAACCAACTCTTTTGATCTTACTGTTGACTCTTTTCCTAATTTTATACTTTTTGCCTTGGCGGTTTAGGAGCCATGGTACTCTAATATTGTTAATTACATTGTCGTTGATTTTGTGCCTCCTTTTATGTCTAAGTTTCAGGTTGATAAGCTGAAGAGGGAGGCAAGATACTATACCTGGGATGCTCTAATTCTTTGGAACCAATGTAGTGATCAGATAATCAGACGATGTGCTCCTAACAATGAAATCCTCTCTATCCTTACCTTTACACATTCTTTATCTTGCGAGGGGCATTTTGGTGTTAATAGGACTGCTAAAAAGGTTTTAGAGTGTGGATTTTACTGGCTTATCTTATTTAAAGATGCTTATACTGTTTTGCAAGTCTTGTGATAAGTGTCAGAGGTTTGGGAGTCTAGGTAAAAAGCATGAAATGCCTTTAAGACCTATGCATTTTGGTGAAATTTTTGATGTCTGGGGCATGGATTTTATGGGTCCCTTTCCTCTATCATTTGGGTTTTCATATATATTACTTGTAGTAGATTATGTATCTAGGTGGTTTGAGGCAGTGCCAACTAGGAAAGACGATGCTTCTACTGTTGTTAAGTTTTTACGTGCTCATATCTTTTGTAGGGACGACATTCCAAGAGCAATCGTTAGTGACCAAGGAACACATTTATGCAATAGGACTAACAAGTAAATCAAGTCTTTACTTGCTAAATATGGAGTTAATCACAAGCTATCTACTCCTTACCACCCTTAGACAAATGGGTTAGCTGAAGTCTCCAATCGAGAAGTGAAGCGTATACTAGAAAATATTGTGAAACCATCCTGAGGGGACTGGAGTAAAAGGCTTGAGGAGGCGCTATGGGCTTACAGGACTGCCTACAAGACCTATATATGCATGTCTCATTTCTGATTGTTCTATGGCAAGTCTTGCCATCTACCTATGGAGATCGAGCATAAATCTTACTGGGTGATCAAGGCATGTAATGCAGACCTTGAATCTTCACTTGAAAACTGGACAATGCAACTCCAAGAGCTTGAAGAGATGA
>JANTNU010000234.1:6907491-6922983 GCA_024752395.1 Erythroxylum havanense
AATATTCAAAGAAATAAAAGAGATAAAATAAAATAAAATATTATTAAAAGTAAAAATTATAGTAACACTAATAATCACACACATAATGATACTAATATCACTAAAGAAAATACTAAATATTCTAATAATAATACTAACAATAATAATAATAATAATAATACGAGTAATACATAATTACCAGTACTTAGGCCAACTACAATAATCAATAGGTAAAAGATATACAAAAGCTACCTTAGGCCTCCCTCTTTTGCTTTTACAATCTCTAATTATAATCTTCTCGCACCTTCTCACAGGAGCGCCTAGTGTCTCCTCTTAACATAATCAAACTACTTAAGCCTTATCTCTCTTAATTTGTCTTCAATATTAGCTACATTTATTTTGTTCCTTACCATTGCATTCCTAACTTTATCCCTTTTAATAAGGTACACATCCAACAAAGCATCTTCATCTCTGTCACTATTGGCTTATGACTATGAATTTGTTTGATGGGCCAACGCTTCACTCATAGATCATGGTTGACCTAATCACTAAACGATAGAATTTGCCTTTAAGCTTGAATGATATCTTCTTGTCATACAAAACTTCAGAAGCACCTCTTCATTTAAGTCATCCTGATATGATCATGTGAACTATGTCTTCATCAATTTCTCGGCTGCTCTAAATGACGGATCATAGATATTTAAAACACTCCTTTTGTGGGATAGCTACTAAGCCAACCTTACCTCCACATTTGTAACCGCCCTACATCCTGAAAAGTTACACTCCACATAGTCAAGCTTAATCCCACTTAATCAAAAATTCTTTGATTCTAATGCATCCCTCCAAAGTTCAAGCTTGGCGTTAACCTCCTCTTTTGTCTCATATACTAAAATAATTTCATCAGCAAATAACATATACCAAGGCACATTATCCCCTTGTATGCTCTTGGTGAGCTCATCAATTACTACAACAAACAAAAAGTGACTCAAAAGTAAAACCTTAGTGTAACCCAATATCTATAGAATAATGCTCTATGCCCCCTTCTATTGTCCCTACTTTAGTATTTACACCTTTATAAATATCCCTAATAATTTGTATGTAGTTCATCGGAACTCCTTTAACTTCTAAACACCTCCACATTATTTCCTTTGGAACCCTATCATGCACCTTCTCTAAATCAATAAAAACCATGTGTAGTTTACGTTGTCTTTCTTTGTATTATTCTATTAACCTTCTAAGAAGATGGAAGGCTCTTGTTGTAGACCTTCCTGGCAGGAAACTAAATTGGTTTTCCGAGATAAGAGCATCCTTTCTTATTCTCTTCTTGATCACTTTCTCCCTTAACTTCCGAGTTAGTTATCCTCTACGCCTTTATTAAAAAAAAGGTTATAAAAGTACCTATGTCATCTACTCTTGATGTCATTTTCAACTACAAGTACCTGTCTTGCTTCATCTTTTACACAACGAACTTGATTAAAATCTCTTGCTTTTTGTTCCTTGGCTTTTGCTAACTTAAAAATATTCTTTTCTTAAGTTTCTCGTAAAACACAAGGAGAGGGATCTAGCCTCCATTTACAATGAAACTAACTCTTTGTTTGATTTCAGGTACAATGTAGCTGATGAAGAAGAGATAGATGGAGCTCTAACAATCATAGAATGTGCCTTACCTACTGAATCTGAACCAATGACATACAAACAAGCTGTCAAACAAGGAGTGCGGCAAAGCTTAATGGATGAAGAGATAAAAGCTATTGAAGAAAATGGAACTTGGTTGTTGGTAGATTTGCTAAGTGCAGAAACTAAGGTGGTCGACTTCAAGTGGATTTACAAGAAAAAATTGAATCCTGATGGAACAATCAACAAATATAAAACTAAACTTGTTGTGAGGGGATGCAAGCAAGAGTATGGAGTAGGTTATACCGAGATATATGCACCAATAGCTAGGATGGACAAAGTAAGATTGTTGTTGGCTCTAGCTGTAAATAATGGATGGAGAGTGCACCAAATGGATGTGAAGAGTGCATTCCTAAATGTAATGCTAGATGAAGAAGATTACTTGAAGCAACCCGAAGGTTATGTGGTGAATGGACAAGAGCAGAAAGTGTACAAACTTGTGAAGGCATTATATGGATTGAAATAGGCTCCAAGAGAGTAGTATTCAAGGATCAATAGCTATCTAATGCAGAATGGATTCTTAAGAAGCAAGAGTGAAGCAACTTTGTATGTAAAAATCAGATATGGGGATAAACTAATTTGCTCCTTATATGTTGATGATCTGCTGATAATTGGAACACAAGACAAATTGACAGAAGAGTTCAATGTGTTAATGAAATCAGAGTTTTAGATGACATACTTGAGAGAGATGAGCTTCTTTTTGGGTCTGGAGATAGATCAAAGGAGAAATGAAATTTTCATACACCAGAGAAAAAATGCAGAAGAATTAGTTGACAAGTTTGGATTGAAAGGAAGCAGTGGAATGGGAACCCTTATGGAACATCAATTGAAGCTGGAACCTACGAAACCAGGTGAAGTGAAGAATTTAATGCAACTTATTATAGGAGTATGATTGGATCATTAGTGTATTTTAGTGCATCAAGGCCTGATATTGCATGTGCTGTGAATATTATGGCTAGTTTTAATCAAAATCCTTCAAGGCAACATGTTGTTTATGCTAGAAGGATAATTAGGTATGTTAAACATACAATTAACTATGGAATTTGGTTTGGAAGAGGAGAAAAGGTGGAGTTATATGTGTTTAGTGATGCTAACTATATTGGAAGCAATGAAAGTAAGAGCAGAAGTGGTTATTGTTGTATCCTAGGATCTGGAATTTTTGTCTAGAGTTTAAAGAAGCAGAGAAGTATTGCACAATCATCAGCTAAGGCTGAATATGTGGCTGTAAACATAGTTGCCAAGCAAGCTCAATGGTTGAAGAAAATTCTAATTGATATAGATGAATTAAAGGAAAAATATGTGACAATTTATTGTGATTCCAATGCTGCAATTTCAATGACTGAGAATCCATCTGATCACATGAGAACTAAGCATATGAAGGTAAAGTATCATTATGTTAGGGAATTGATTGAAGAAAAGGAGATCAAGCTTTCAACTCGCTGATCTGTTCACCAAGGCTTTACAAAAATGGAAGTTTGAATCTTTAAAAAATATGATAGGTGTGCAAGTTTCACAAAACAAAGGAGGAGCTGTTGAATTAAATTGTGTTGTGAAACCAGCTATATTGAAGCTTGTGGAGGATATTCAAATGAAAATTAAGATGAAGAAGAGTGGAATGGTGAAGACTAAGCTGAAGCCTCCAAGACATCTCAAAAAACTCGAGCAAATGATCTTGGGAATAATTCAGAAGACCATGCATCCAAGAAGTGAAATTCTAAAGATTGAAGATTAAGGAAGGAAGTTTGGGGAAGAAGATGAAGAAACTTGTAGAAAAATTATACAACCTATTGATGTTTATGAAAAACCTGAAAAGGTTTTTTTTTTTTTTCTGAAGCTAAAATGGAGAATGAGTTAAAGCTATCAAAACACAAGATCAAGCTAATTTGGAGGATGTTAGTTAAAGCTCCTCCAATTCATACCACAAGCATATACAAGTGGTCCTACATATCAGATTCTGTTTCATGTAGTTTTAAAATTAATAGCATTCAATGTATGTTAGTAGCTGTTTTGCATGTATTTTGTTTTTAGTTGATCCAAGGGACAATGAGACGTGTTAAGTTCTTGTCTCTTGGATCATAAGCATGTTTTCAATTCCTAGCCCTTAATTTTTAGATGTTTTTTTAACAAAAAACTCATGTAAGAGCTGAATATAAAGCTCATTGTCATCTTCTTCAGACACATTTCGGAAAAAAAACTTCATCTTTGTCCAAATAGCTTGCCTTTTGTTTCTCTAAAAAATCATCAAGTTTGAGTGTTAAGCCAATTTGCAAAGACACAATATACAGACATTGGTTCTGAAATTTCATTGTCAATGCAACCAAACCTTATATTAAAAAATCAAACTTTACAATCAAAACCAAAGCCTATATTATTTTACATTTGAGAGGAAGTAGCTTTACAAACTTATGGAAGTCTATTCGAAAACACAAAATTTAGAACACTAGAATTTTTGAGTGGTGCTGTAGGATTCATCAAGGAGCTCGAAGTTGAAAAGCTTCAACAGCAAGCTTGACTACCTATTGCTTAGGTGGAGGAGGCATTTCATCATTTTTCCTATAGAAACCTTTCGGTTAGACTTTCACATAGCTTTCCAACACTATTCCAAGACATGTTTTCATTCCTTATGCCACCAATTATTTCTCTTGTTGGAATCCAACCGTAATCGAATCATAATCACAGTGGATAACAAAAATTTTTACGAATTTGGATCTCGATTATTGATTAAACTTGAATAAAACACAATTTGATTTAAAAATTGCACTTTGTTCGCTTTTCGTGGAAAAATCTGTGAAACTTTTTTTTGATTGATCAATCACCAGCTGTCCAATTGTCCACCATCCACAGAATAATTCCCAAACTGCTTTAAGAGGAAGAAGACAAAAAACGCTAGCTTCTAAAAAAATTCTTCCTTTTAAATAGAAAAAGCATGATAGTCTTTTATTAAAAATAAATCTCTTTAATTATAATTATAATTAAATTCAAATTCAAATTCAAATTCAAATTAATTTAATTTTAATAAAATCAAATATCTCTTTTTTTTTGGTAATTTAGTAAAGTTATATATATATATATATATAATGATATGTACAATCATGAGTTAACAAAGTAGCAATCACTATACTATACAAGGATATTGACCATGGTTATACAGGTTCTATAATGGCTCCCATACCTACATAACATAATCAAGCCATTAGGTGGCCATATTAATAAGTACCTCATTAAGAACAAAAAAATTCCTAGCAGATGATATTACATGCAATGTTATTCAGGATTAATTGCCACATATTTCCCAGCTAGTAACACATTAGGATATCTTTTTACAATTATTTACCGCAGTGGATGAGCTTTCTTCTATTACTCTTTGAAACATTGTTCGGTTCCTGTCAATCATGAATATCCCCATCAATGTTGACGTATGGATTGTAGTGACACCATACTCTGCAGTACATATGGGGGATTGTCTTCCTCTCTTGCTCATGGTTAGGATCTGGGCATTCTCCAATCAAACTTCCAAATTTGACCAATTCGGTATGATTATTGGCCCATCTTTTAGTTTTGGATCATTATTGAATTAAATGCCCGATGAAGGAAAGTCCTTGTGCTTGACCAACTCGATCAGTACCTACAAAATAAAGTAGAGGAAAGTTACAGATAACTCAAATTACCTACTCTCTGTGTTTGCACTCAGCTTCTCCATTACTTGGAAGATCATTTTAGCGTTTAGGGTCTCCACTTCCATGACTTTGTCTTTGAAGGTTCTAAGGTTTCTCTTTAACCAAATGTTATAAACAATGACTGATAGAAGGATAGTAAATGTGTTCAGATTGGTGTTTTGGTGGCTGTGAAATTGGTTGAACCAAATTTGCATTAAATGAAGATTTGGTAAGGCTGGGAGGTTTAGTTGAAAGTGATTGAGGCAGTGTATCCAAATTAATTCCGAAAAGGGGCATTCAAAGAAGAGATGGTTAATGGATTCATTATTAGAAAAGCATAGTGAACAATGGCTTGGAAGAAAAGTATAGAGCAACTGATCTCTTGTTTGTAGTTTATTAAGAAAGGCTAACCACAAGATAAAAGCATACCTTGGGTTTGTACCTTTATGCCACACCAATTTACACCAAGGCAATCTCTGAGAAGGAGGTCTCAGTAGGGAGTAAGCTGATGCATTGGTGTAAGCTTTAGTGCGGCTAGGATTCCATTCGAGCCTGTCTGGTTTTGACTCATCAGGCTGATAAGTTAATGGTTCTAGAAGTGACGAATGGCCTCAATTGTGGCATCCTGGCAACTCCAGACATCGTTATATATAAGGTCAACTATTTTTTCATTCATTGGGGGTTCAGAACCATTGATAATTCTGGGGATGCAAGAGGCTTTAGTATTCCTCGAGGATGCCGCAGGTCCTGCCATAAGAGAGTAGATACACTATTCCCTATCCTAAATCTGAAATGGTTCCCAATAAGAGTCCTAACCTGGATGAGTTTCCTCTAGCTCCAAGAACTATTGCTAGTTAGCTATGCACTCCAGAAATTTTTTCTCCTAAGAATAATGGCGTGAACCCATTTAAGCCCTAGACCACCCTCCTTTTTAGAACGACAAAGGTCAGAACACTTTACCTTAGCATGAGTTTTTGTTGCACTCTTCCCTGACCACAAGAAGTTCTTGAGTTTAGCCTCAGTTTCCTTAATGATAGAAATAGGGAGTATGAAATGGCTAGTCTAATAGACCTGAAAGGTAGAGAGCACAAAATTCACCAATTGAAGCCTACTAGCATAGGATAAAGCTTTATGAGTCCATTTAAGAATTCTGGAATCAATTTTTTCTAACAAGGGGAAGCAGCCTCTCCTTGTCAATCTACCAGTTAGGATATGCAAACCTAGATATTTCATAGGCAGCTTGTTGGATCGAAAAACAAAAACATGCTATATTTGAAGAACCGGTAGATTTCAAAACTTTTAGAAATCATATTTGCAGTGGAAGCAACATATCCAAATCATCGTGCCAACCCATACATGATATGGTATAAGGATAATAATAAACATAAACAAGATGAAGAGTATTACCGACTCCTTTACTACAGCTTTAATTCCTTGCTGTGCTATCCTCTCCTTCTTCTTGTATCCAAAACCTTTGATTTTAAATCTTTTCCTTTAGCAATCTATCTTCTCCTTGTTGTTTTATCCTCATCCAATTTGATTTACCTCTAGCTCTTCTAGGACAATTTGGTTAACAAAGTCCTTTGGTGGGAAAGGAGAAGAAATGTTTGGAGGAGATTTTTCTTAGAAGAAAATGAACCAAAAATGAGACTCTTCTCTTGCAAATTTCGATTCACTCATGCATGAAAGGAGGGAGAGAGTCAAACCATGCAAGAAATCTTACTTACACACTCAGTTTCAGTTATGAATGAAAAAGAAGAAGAGAATAGCATCCAATGCATCACTTCTTTCATTAATCAATCATAAAGTAGCCAATAAATGAGACTCTTCTCATTTATCTTTAAGATGGCTATATGAAAAGACTATTAACCTATACATGACCTACCAATTTCGGTTTTGGAAGATGGAAGAAGAAAGATGGTCAATCCAATATACATCTTTCTTCTTTAATCCAATGAATGCTAATAGGTTACATGATAACATTAAAAGATAACCATTAAACCATTTAATGGTAAATTCCCTTTTGAGTAGGAAGTAGTTTTAGTTTTTTATTTCATTTAGTTATTGTTAGCTAGTTTTCCCTTGATTTTGACATTTCGTTTATAATAAGTTTGTTTACCTTGAGGCCAATGTATCGACTAAGTGTGGGGGAGGGATTGCTTTTGTTGACTTGTTTTGCTTTTGCTTTTTTTTGGATTGCCATTTTATTGATTTCATTAGACAATGTTTGTTGATTGACCTAAATTGAATTGATTGAAGTTATTTCTTGAAAATGATTTGCTACGTTGATTCTCACTTCTCACTTGACTTTTGCAATCCTTGGGTTTTGTTTTCAAATCCTTGTTGCTTACGCATGTGAACATTGACATCTCAAGGTTTGAATGCACTTGATTTGATTAATTTTTATTCTTAGTTGATTAGCATAGTGGAGTGTCTTTTGTGTAGTGTTACTAACTTTGTTGTATAACTTGATTTTAGGAAGGAAATATCTTAGATAAAGCCTTGTTGGAAAGAATTTTAAGCCTTTCTTTTCTTTCTCATATTGTTTGATTTCTACCTAGCTTTGTTAGCCTCTAGAACTTATATATATTCTTTTTCAAAGCTGCGTTAATACCTAAATTTGTGAGCATGATAGGGGCATTCTTTTCTAAACCCCCTTTTCCCAAACACAAGTTATTTCAATTGACCTTTGCTTACCCCATTGAGCCCTTCACTTTCATTCATTCCATTATTTTTTGAACAAGTGTTTTAGATGAGTTACATTATGTTCTTCATGATTAAATGTGCATAATTGATATTGTTATTTTTATCTTCTTGGGTTAGGGTATGCCAAATTTGTAAAAAAAAATTCAAAAAAACAAGAAAAACAAGAAAATCAAAAAAGAGAGAATAATTTGGCCAAAAGACTAAAGTTTGAACTAAGGCATCCCTTGGTGGATTGAAGATTAAAGATTGGGTCTTGAAAGATGATATTGCACATTGGTATTTAATTGATGGTTGCACTTTAACTCATTTTGAGTTGTTTCTTAATACTCATGCAATGCATTTGTTATTTTTTTTTCATTTCATCCATTCATTAGCCTTTCATCAACAATACAATCCTAAAAAGTCCCCTTGATCATAAATCTATAGTATGTTAGTGGTGGAGATAGTAGAATCTTTACAAGTTTATGGTAGGTGCTAATCTAGGTAGATTGAGTGAAATTTTCCTATTTGAGATATGAGCGAAACACTTGTACCTTATGAGAGATCTATTATGTTTCTTCTTCTTCTATCTTGCTATGTCTCTTGTGTTAGTTTCTTTACACCGAAGCATTCCATGATTGTTGGTTAATTAGGGATAGAGGTTGTTTGAATTAATTGCATACTCTTACTTTGTCGGTTTTATATTTACTTGCATTAAGTTTTACTATTGGATTTCTTAACTGATAAATTACCTAGGAGTGCAAAAGGCTAAGTGTGGGGGAGTTGACAAAATCATTTATGCATATATATTTTCATATCAATTGGATGAGTTTTTGTCACTCAAAGTGATCTTTATGACTTTATTTGAATATTATTTGAATTATTGTGCCTTACATTTAATTTGTGTTTATAGCGGCAAAAATTGTCATATTTTGGTTTAACTATAATAAATTAATTTTCAGATAATTGATGTTACATTATTTATAATTTTTATTGTAGAATTCTTAGAGAAATTAGAGTGAAAATGATTAAGAAGTCATGATCTAAGGCATTCAAAGCAGCTGAAAAAGAGAACTACAAATGCAAGCATCACTTGACAAAAAACGACAACGTTGAGACACAAAAATGAGGAGTAGCGTGGCACAAATGACACCGTGAATATAAGAAGTTTGCAAGGGTCACATCAGTATATAAAGAAGGGGACAAAAGGTAGTGTGCTTGTAGGTAGTATGGGGCCATGCGGTGGTAGGTGATTTACGTGATTGGCATGAGTTGGTGTGTGCAACTTGGGTGTGTGAGTGGTCTTTGGAGATGAAATAAAAATAGACAAAAGAAGCTACGCAGGAGGTGCTTGGCTAGGAGAGAAGAAAAATGTGAGGTGTGTGTGCGTGGATCTAGGATCTGGTGTGGAGGTAGGCTAGTTGGGTGAGTGTGTGCTGTCCTAGTGTGTGAGGAGAAGTAGATGTGTGCAATGGTGCTGGGTGTGTGAGTAGTTTTTGGAGATCAATTAAAAATAGACAAATCAAGCAATAGAAGAGATGCAGACGTGGTTGTGAGTGTGCATAAGGAAGGGGCGTTGTTGATCATCTTCGTGGCAGCTGGGCATTGAAGGAGGTGTGAGTGTGTGAGGCGTGTGTGGCGTTGTGTTGTATGGTTTTGGTTGGCGGTGAAGGAGAAGCAAAATAAAAAGGAAAAAATAGTAGCGTGAGTGGGCGTTGAAAGGAGCTGGGTACCTGGTGTTGAAGGAGCTGTTGCGTGATCTTTGTGGGCTGCTGTGTGAGTGGCTTGAGGAGGCAACATTTGGACAGTTGCGTGATTTGCATAGAAGTGGATGTGTGTGTTGTTGTTGGCTGTGAGGTGCGTGGTGTTGGCTAGCGGCAGAAGTGTGGTGCGTGAGTTTTGAAGGGATTCGAAGCAACAGTATTGGTGGACTGAAAATCACACTATAAAATTGACTAATCATCTACAGTGTGAGGGTGAGTGCGTGAAGGTCTGATCTGCGTGGGTTTGTGAAGAAACTAAGCAAACATTAGGCATGCGTTATTGAGAGCAGGAGGTTAGGTGCGATATATGTTTTAAAAAGAAGAGGATAGAGATTTTGGTTTTCCAAAATCCGAAAATCTCATTTCCCACAAATATGAAAATTCTCGTTCCTATCTTCCATGGCTGACCGTCGGAGCTTAATATTAGCAGCATCTTCAATGAATTGTTGTGGCTAATTTATCATAATCCTTTGGTTCAATGGCAAAGGCAGGAGCTTGGATTTTTATAGGAGAGTTTAAACTGCATTTACCTTTCAACTATTTAATTATTTAGTAATTCCTAGATCTTAGGATAACTATTTAATTATTTGGAGTTACGTTTGATTATATCTTTGAATTAGAAGATTTTATGGCTGTATTATTGTTTAGAAATTGATATTGTACTGATTTTGGATTTAATTTCATTATTTTGCTTTGGTTCAAGGTTTGTATTGAGATTTTAGCGAAATTGGTGATTATTCAAGGTGGCTTGAATTATTGGATCATTATATATGTTGCTGACATTAATTCTATTTTCTTAATTATTGCGTAAAAGTCGAGCATTGGTGTTAGTATCCTTAGTTCTATTTTACTGGTCAAGTAGCAGATAGTAAATTAGGAATTTTGGAAAATATTTTTGTAACAATTCGAGGTAGCTCGGTTGTTAGATTAAAAGCTCGATTTTAATTCTTGGTTTAATTGTTTTAACTCCCATATCTGTTTGAGTGATTATTGCCTGTGCTATTAAACTGAAGGATTGCATTTATCATTGTTAATTACTTATGTTTGTCTTCTTATTTAATTCACTCATTGTCATTGCAAATTACTCATTTCAATTTTAAAATACCAAAAAAGAAGTCCTAAATGTTTATTTCAATTCGTTGGAAACTTTAGCGATAATTGTTTAAAATCAAACCCCATTTCATAGTTTAGGTTGCATTGCATTTATTTACTTAGGAAATTAATTTCATTTTTTAGTTCCTCAAAGAGAACGACTCAAGGTTGCGCTATATGCAATCCTTGGTTAAATTTTTGAAGTAACCGTAAGGCGACAATCAGATAAAAAGGTTATTTCAATATGTGTAAGAAGTGATTGTTTAGGATATAAATGAACATAATTTAAAAAATAGATATGTTCTTGTATCAATGAAAAGAACGAAGAAGATGAGAGTGGATAAAATTTTTCAGTAAAGATGGAATTTGCTGATAAGAAGAGATTACACAAATATAAAGGTTCGTATTTCTCTCTTTTCTTTATAGCACTAATTTTAGGATTTGAAGATGTTGAATTAATTGTGTCATAAATGTTCTTGGATGAATTCTATGTTTGTAATATTGCTTAAAATGTTAAAGATTAAATCTTACAAGACTTTCCTTCACTAGAGAAACGCAGTGGTGATAATAATAGGGTTATCTCTATTCCTTATGTTTGTGCCACAGGAATTACTTCTTATGGAACTATGATCTTAAATTTTATTGATGAAACTTTCAACTAGCAAACTGACAATGTTTTGCCCCAAAACAAATTCTTTCGATGGATTGATTCTAAACTTGATAAGTTGCATCAACAAACACAGGCTACTTACCAATGAGTCAATATAGTCTCTTAAAAGATCCAATCCTTGTATAAATCCTTAAAAGGTGAAATGGCTCAACTTGATGTTAATCTACAAAGGTATGTTGACATTCATTATTTTGGCCTTGACTTCTTCACCATTGTTTTGGTGCCGATCGAATGGCCTCCCTCGCAGTGGTCTTCAGTCCAAGCTTGCATATCCTGCAGGAACCCCCAGTGACTGTACGGGACCAAATTCATAGTGACAAGCACGACGCTTTGTGCCGAAGAACCTTGCGTTAGCTAGGGTTCTTTCGTTTTTTTAGTTTTTTTTATGTTTTCTCCCTTTGTAGAAAAAAAGGAGCAAGAACTCAGAAAGGTGAAAGAAGTACTTCAAAGAGTGGAAGCTAACAAGAAAAAATAATAGTCCAAAGAGCCTATCCTATATCTTTTTCCATTATCCAACCCATTTAGTCGTGACCATTATACCCTGAAGCTGTTGATTATAAGAAAGTATTTTAAATAAATTATCTTTTGATGAGACAACATATTCATCCTACCACCACTAAACTCAAATCAACCAAATCCTCAAAACCTAAACCTAAAATGTCTTCTGAGCCATCACCCTCATATACTAAACCTATTGAACCCACTGGTTCATTGTCAAAACCTTTGCAAATCAAAACTTCACTTTTTTTACTACTAAAACCTCAACCTTCACAATCCACCAAAAAGAACAAAGCTCCTCAACCTTTACAATCCACCTGTAGGAACAAAGCTCCTCAAACAAAGTTCATAACATCTCTTACACCAACATTTATTCTTGAGATATTTGAAGAAGAATGTATAACAATTCTTGCACCAACATCAATTAGAGAAGCCATATAAAATGAATATGATAAAGTTTGAAATAAATTAAATAATATTAATTATAATTTTAGTAATAATTAATGTTAAATAATTATATAAATATATATAGACTATGGCAAGAAAACAAAAATTATTTTGTATGGTTTACATAGGTTATGAAAATTAAAAGAAATCAAAACCAAAATTAAAAATTAGAAACTCAAACCAAATGCCTTTTTTTTCTCCAGAATTTGAAAATGAAGATAAAAAATCAAAATCAAAATCAAAAATAAAAATAAAAATAAAAATAAAAATATCATATTAATAATTTTTCGAGTAGAATGAGGTTTAAATAAAGGAGAGAATATGAAATATAGAAAATACATACGCATATTAGATTATTATGATGATAATGACCCACTTATTGAGTGATGTATGAATTTGAATATCGAAATTTAACTATAACTTTTTGTTAAACTTTTGTATTGATAAAGAGAGTCACGTTAGATATTGAATTGAAAAGAAAAAAAGCTGAAATTCAAATGTCAAATCAAATTCAATAAAACGTAATTTAATTTGTTGATTTCAATTGAGATCAACTTGAATTCTCGTATTCATTTGGGCTTAAAAATATTTTATCAGTTGTGAATATTTAAGTCCAAATTGAATTAATCTTGACTTTGAAAATTCTGTTGTCATATCTACAAATTCCAGCCTTATTAAATAATTAAATGGAAGAGACTACTGCCATCAAAACCTAAGAAAAGCAACCCCTGAAACTCACCTACCAGCTTAGGTGAGTGGACAAGAATCGATCCTTACGGTTACTTACGTGTAAGTAGCATTAATGATTTAGACCCGACAGAGACTTGTGTAGTCACAAACTGTTTGGCATGTACCATAGATGTCTCCGATACAAGTATCTCAACTTAAGTGGATTATATAGGTCGTCTTGTATATGGAGAGCAAACAACTTAAAAATTATGTGGTCTGCAGGTGCGTTGATCTACACTCTACAAACGTTGTGTTGTACTATAATGCACGTTTTGATTATGGGACGGCAACAAAAAAGAGAGAGACGCCAGTACGGTAATACCTGTTTTTTCTTCAATCGACAAGGACACAAATTCAATTCAATTCGTGTAATATAAATATTGAACGTGCCCTTTTGTTTTCTCATGCTTGTTTTCCCTTTGAACAGACTTTAAACGTGAAGCAATTGTAATGTTATATGGTCAGGTTCCGCTCCTAACAAATTTTAGGAAATAATCCATTTATCAAATAACTAGTATATGGATTATAGCGTGTTCTAAAACTTTTTTTTATTTAATTTATAGTTATTACCAACTTTCTATTATAAACAATAATTAAGGAGTCGTTGGTTACACTTCTATTTTTCTGTTGTTATTTTTTATTTTTATTTCCTATTTTTTGTTTTTGTTTTTGTTTTTTTCTTAAAAAGAAAATCTGTTTGGTTGAGATTTGTAATATAAAAACTGAAAATAAAAATCTGTTTGGTTAAGATTTTTAATAAAAAACAGAAAATAAAAATATGTTTGATTTTATTATCATGTTTCTATTTTTTTGTAATTATAGTATTATGTATAATAATTATAATCTAACACATTATATTTTTAAATTAATTAATTATCATTATAGTTAAAATTAAATATATATTAATCAAATATTATTAAAATTTACACATTAATTGTATATAATAAAATTACATTAATTAAAAATTATATTAATTCGTTCTAATCAATACAAAAATTCGTATACGTGAAGTGAAAGGCATGTAAATGCATTTAAAATTTCAACATAGCATTATTGCGTTAATACATGTAAAGGCTGAATGAATATGTGTGAAGAGTGAAGGCTTGCATGAAAGGGACGTAATCCATTTAATGTTTAATAACATTTGTTATTAAAATTAATTAATTTACTAATTTTTATAAACTATAATAAACTAATTAATTTTTATTTGATAGTATCTTTCTTCAATTAAATTTTAATTTTTAATAGGTAAAAATAGTTTCCTTCTTTAATCATATTTTAACTTCCTTAATTTCATTCAATTTTTATTTTATTCCAATTTTATAACTGTCTAATATCACTTAAAATTTTAAATCTTTAAAATTTTTACCTTTATAATTTAATTTCCGGCCAATTTTTTAAAAACATTAGTTATAAAAATGAAGTTAAATAAAAATTTTAAATAAAAATTTTAAAATGCATGAAATTATTAAGTCAGTTATATGAAATGTTTGAAAGAGATTTTGTATAATACATCTCCCAACTAGATAAAGAAAGGGCCATTCTTTTGGTTGGAAAATAAAATCACAGTAAGAGATGATGAGTTCCATCATCTGTCCAAACGATTAAAATCACAGTAAGAGATGATGAGTAATGCTACTGTAATTTCAAACTCAATTCAAGCAAATTCATATGGAAATAAGACCGTTTTCAGCTCAAAATTTCAAGATATTTAAATCATGTTAAATCCCTTTCAACTACCTTGCAACCACATGACTTATTAAGAGGGACCACAATTTTTAATGAAAGGAATTTATATCAAATCACGTGGTCCCTGCAACTTTTTTTAACGTCTCTGGGAATGCTTATACTCAAAAATCTCTAGGGAATGCTTATACTCAAAAAATAGAATCGCCTACCTTAAATGTGACACCCCGATCTGATAAAATAATGAAGGGGTAAATTATAGTCTGATCTCATTTAGCTTTTCAAAAAAGCAGCTCAATATTCAATACGTACAAGGAATCACCATATTGAATAAACTCTTACACAATCGCCGCCCGAACTCAAACTGAAGACTTTATACCCAATTTTCTTTTCAACGACCATATGAGTTTGTTGGTTTATGTCCTACAGCCAATCGTTTTGGTTGTAGTTTAATGACAAATTATTTAAAATGCATTCTTTATCTTGTACATGTTTAGATGTATATGATAAAGTCCATGTGATAATTTTACATTGCAAATGAGATTATAATTATGAGATTCATATTGCATTCATGAATTATTCCTAAAATGTTCCTAGTCATTGTTCTATTAAG
>JANTNU010000234.1:7081369-7091570 GCA_024752395.1 Erythroxylum havanense
CCTCCAAATGACCTGATTATTGAACCAATAGATTCCTAACACATTTCTCTATATCTCCATAAAAAGTGATTTCCTTTAGTGTTGATTTGAGAAAGATTGATGAAAAGGAAGTGACGTAATCGGTTGGAAGAGCATAAATTGGTTATTTTACTAAACATACTTGGGTATTTAAATCATCGGTAGAGCTCCGAATGAGATTATTCTTATTTCAAAATAAACTAGAGATAAAGAACTACAATTTTTCCAAGGAAGTCATTTTGAAATTTTGATTTTTAACTGGTGTGGGCTTCCCCCTTGTGGGATGTGCATCCAGATGTTACTTAGGATGTCGGGCACGAACCGATAATGAATAATGTGATTTCCATTGAAATAACCCTACAAGGAAACCCGTTCACGTATTATGGCTCTGGAGTTGGACTCCAAAAATGGGGCCCAACATGCTTGATACCAGAGCATGAAGATGAACCAATGATGGCTAATGTGAGTTCATTGAAATAACCCTACAGGGTAAATGCTCACGTTTTATGAATTCGAAGTTTGACTCCGAAAACGTGGTTTAACAAAAATGCAATCATATTTCATTATCAACAAAAGATAAGGGTTTTATAAAGCTTTATTGGGCATTCCGAGCCACAATACAACATTTTGCAAACTCCCAAAATACAAAGGGTGCTTGAACAAATAATACTTGAAATACGACTAAAGCCTCATGTTTACAATGTCTAACTTAAAATACAAAAATATGCCTAATTGGAGCAATGCATTGAGTCTTTTTCGCTCGATCTCTTGCCCATCACCTAAATATGGGAAGGAGAGTGGGGGTAAGCTTAAAAGCTCGTGAGTAACAAGTTTATAATTAGAAACAAGCAAAACTATTGAAAGTGTTCAATGTCATAATAACTTTGCATCAAATCCCTAAAACACATATTTCCCAAATTCTCACTTTATCAAGCAATTCATAAACATTTAAACCAAGCACTCATCAAACTTGTCAACTCATTATAATCACGTAGTCACATCAGAAATGGTTTGGGTAGGTTTGTAAACAAAACATACTAACACATTCCCACAAAATGGTGTTATGTAGTCATAAACAGAACGTACTATCGCAATCTCACTAATGATTTTGTGTAGTTATAAACATGAGATAGTCCATAAAGGAGCTTCATTCCACTATTGGGCAAGTGGGAGAATCCTTTTATAAAGTCAAAGTGCATTTGACATAATAGAACGGACTACCATAAACCCATATAATATGTATTTCATGACTTGAAAACAGATTGCCCAAAAGGCACATTTCGAAACCATGTTTTTCATGAGCATGAAATATTTCGAAAACCATTTCCATTTTCATTTCACAATTCATCAACAGAAATTCACATACTAAACATATGGAAATTTCTTAATCATTCAAAGAGCAATAATGTAATGTTCATAAAACAATTGAAATCATTTAATGTTTTTAAATTTGAAAAGATAGTCATGGGTCATTACTCAATTATAAACATGAACCCACCTTGAATTAATTGCTTAAAGACTTACTAAAAAATGCCTTTCCTCATGCTCCTCTTGCCTCTCTTGATTCCCTTAACATTGACAAAATTTCCAATTCAATAGGAATTCCAATTTGAGGACCCAAATAAACATGTGCATAAAATTGATCTTAGAAAGCTTAAACTCATGCATTTCCTAAGTTTCTTGAGCTAAAATCTTTCCAAAAATTCAAAAGATTAAGTAAGACCTTACCTTAAATCTTCACCAAATGAAGAGTTTCTTGGCTCTAATGAAAGCTCTTCTCTTTCTCTGCCTTTTTCTCTTCTTCAACAACCTCAAAGTCTCTCTTGAAGGCTATGCAAAATTGAAACCTAGCTTGTTTTCTCTTCTTTCTCTCCTTCACTTCTTCTCTTCGCATTTTTCTCTCCTTTTCTTCTCACTCACGTTTTTTCTCTTCTTCAAAAGCAAGACAACAATTCTTCTTCCCTTTTCACTCGTAATGATAAAATGTCCATTTTACCCTTCCTTATATGCCTTATGGTCTTTATCCTTAAGTGACTTGCCAATTTTGCCCTTGATACAATCTTACTACCTTAATTTAATTAACCCATGCAATAAAATCGTACTAACCTTGACATAATTACTAACTATAAAAATTTTTACTTTATCAAAACCTCATAATTTATTTAAACTAGGCTTAATTCAATAAGAAAAGAAATTCAAGGGCCAACATTTCTCCCCTTCTTAAAAGAATTTTGTACTAGAAATTTTTTTCTGATTGATCAAGAGGCAGGGGTACGTCTCCTCATGTTAGCAATAATGTCACCTCAAATTCAAGAATCCAATCATGTAGTTGGATACTTTACATCAAACATAATGCATACACTCTCAGTAGCATATTCTACATTTTATGCTTGTATCTCCGTCAGGAATAGGACTACAGTACTCACTTTTGAATCATTACATATTCATTTCTGATTTGCTCTTTCATTGATCATTCTTAATATAAACTTCTAATCTGCTTAACCTAATTCAATGAAATTCTTCTTCGAAAGAATATTTCTTGCTACTATCATCTATACTGTTCATACAATCTTTATAAATTAACTGCTATCATCATCGCATTATCAGTCATTCTTAATACCTCAAGAAGAACAATTTCTACTATTCATAATATCTCAATAAGATCAATCTTTGCCATAACTTATGTGATTAGAATATCCTTTGTAATAAGGCTCAATGAAGCGTTAAGCAGATTTATTTACTCTTATACTTTGATATATACCATCAAGATCATTGCATCTTATCTAGAGATGTGTTTACAACAATTCACCAGTTAATAACTTATGGGATAGCTTAATCTCATTTAATTCTGACAACACTTTTCCTTTTTCACCTGTCCTCAATCATGGAGACTATGCTATGATTGTGCCCTCCTTCTTTTTCCTCGAATTCATCACTCATTGTAACATCATCAATAATCTCAATCTATCCCCGATTGATTATTATAGGCACTTTCATATGTTACTCTAGTTCCTCTTAGACTTTAAACTATGGAAACTAAGACTAAAAAATATCCAATAAGTCGTAGATTGTTTCCTATATCATCTGCACACATATAATGCATATGTGCTCAAGTGATCTCATTATCAGATATGTACTCACAATATCAATTTAATTACCTTTTGAACTTCTCTGTATGTCACTATCATTCATCTCATCTTTCAATTATCCATTATTACATCTTACAATATGTATATTCGCAATCAATTCAAAATTATAGATGTATAATCATCTTAAAATTCTGATCTAAATTCCACTAACACACTCTTATGGTGGATCATAACTCTTGTCATATTAATCAAACAACCATTTCAGCATAAGATCATAATAAATTTTTGTTTTCGTCCAACTTTGTTTATACACTTTAAATCTTATCATTTCTACCATATCTCTATTTTCCTCAATCAATCCACGACAATATATTTATATCTATTTCACATTCAAGGATATATCACCACATTACAATATTGATGTCATATTTAATAATGCATCCCCCAATATAAATACATTGAATCATTATTTTTCCTATTTACCCATGTACTATTTCTCATTTGTATTTATCCACAACTTTCATTTTCCCATATCATGAAAGAGTATCATTTTTCTCACTATTTCTCTCAGGTCAAACTTTTAACAATTGCTCATGCATGTGACTCATACACAAGTGATTCAGATTAAGAATCAGTTGTTGCTGCATGGAAAGACATGTCAGTCAAGAGTGCATGTAACTTGATACATATTTCCAAAAATTCCCATGTAAGATACTAAACCTGGACCTAAACCTGGAGTTACTCTAATACTATATGATGTTAGACACCGTTTTCGGAGTCCAACTCCGAATATCATAAGACATGAGCATATTATACTGTAGGGTTGATTCAATGAACTCTCATTAGCCATCATCGGTTCATCTTCATTCTCATAATATCCTAAAAATTTTCCTATTTGATCAATGGATATACAACAATTCATTCTTATGTTTATGTCCTCAAACATCACCTTAACATATCACTCATTTGTAACTGCTTTTCTACATAGTGATTTGGAGGAAGAGATTTATATGAAGCAACCTGATGGCTTTCATGTTGCAGGCAAAGAAGACTGTGTGTTTAGGCTAAAAAAGAGCTTATATGGTTTCAAGTAGGCTCTTGGTGATGATTTCATTCTTGTGTTATTATATGTTGATGACATGCTTATTGTTGGAAAAAATATTTCCAGGATTAACAGGTTAAAGAATCAATTGGGTGAATCTTTTGCCATAAAAGACACGGAAACTACTAAGTAGATTCTTGGTATAAGAATTTTGCATAACAGAAAGGAGAAGAAGTTTTGGCTGTCTCAAGAACATTACATTGAAAAGGTATTGCAGAGATTTCAAATGAAAAATGCTAAGGTGGTAAGCACTCCTTTTGTTACTCATTTTAAATTAAGTGTTAAACAAAGTCCTTTAAAGGAAACTGAGAAGTTAGATATGGAAAGGGTTCCTTATGCATCTGGGGTGGGTAGTTTGATATATGCAATGGTGTACACAAGGCTAGATATAGAGCATGTTGTTGGTACAGTTGGTAGATTTCTATTAAACCCAGGTAGAGAGCATTTGAATGTCATAAAATGGATTATGAGGTATCTTTGTGGTATTGTTTGTATGAGACTTGTTTTTAAAGGTGATAAACCTATCTTTGAGGGGTACACAGATTCAGATATAGCTGGAGATACTGATTCAAAAAAATCTACTTCGGGCTACTTAATTAAATTTACAGGTGGAGCTACGGCTTGACAATCTAAATTACAAAAGTTTATAACTTTGTCTACAATAAAGGCGGAGTTTATTGCCATTACTGAAACATGTAAGGAGTTGCTATGGGTGAAGAAATTCTTATAGGAGCTTAGTTTTACTTAAGACAAATATATATTCTTTTATGACAGTCAAAGTGTTATACATCTTGGTAAGAATCCAACTTTCCATTCAAGGTCTAAACATAATGATGTGAGGTATCATTGGATAGGTGATGCTTTGGATGCTAAGCTATTGGAATTGGAAAATATTCATACATATGATAATGTTGCTGATATGATGACTAAAACAATACCAAGATGGAAGTTTGAAAAATGTTGTCAGATCGTCAAGTTGGTGGTCATCTCCATATAGTCGTGAGGGGGAGATATGTTAGGTTTGGGCTCCTTTATTATGTGGATAAAGGCCCAAAATTAAAAGTTCATTATGTGTCTCACTTAGTAAAGTAGAGAGGGGTCAGATTAGGGTAACATAGTGGAGTCGTATTTAAGTTAGAACAACAACTAGTGGGAGAAGAGGAGACGAAAAGTCAATTTTGTATATTCATAATATAGTCATATTAAAATCGCGTTTGTTAATTTGTTAACCGTTGGATTGAGCTAAAATTTGGTCAACAGGTTTGAACTAGTTCTTTATTTTCAATGGTTGGATTGTCGATTCGTTGCCTGGTGTGAAAGCAATTCAGTTCACTTTGAGCCTCTATTTTTGGAGCTTTTTCATCTTCTTGATTCTTTATTGTAAGCTTTGTTGCTTTGGTTCTTTATTGGTTGTTAGCACTGATTTGTGCACTTGATTGAGACTCTATTGTACTCCTATTTTGATCATCGTGGAGTTGTTTCTTTGGTCTGGAAGATCTGTGGTTTTTACCCTCGCATTGGCTTTCCACATTAAAAGTATTGGTCTCTTGATTTATCTGTGATTTTTAATTACTGCCATATATTTGCTTGATTGTTTCTCATTGATTCTTGCAAGTTTAGGGCATTTTATTCTATTGCATATTGTAATTGGGTGTTTTTCTCATCAAGTATTGACTTCTGGTGGAGACAGTGTCTTCCCATCAAGCATGGAGAACCAAATAAAGAGATATAGTAGCCTAATTAGGTTCATTTGGATGTTCTTGCAAACTTTTTTGTTTCTCAGTTATGTCAATGCAGAATGTATTCTCTTCCTCCTTTCCACTTCTAAATCCTTATTAGTTTTGGTTCTTTCCTTTTTTTTTAGCCAATATTAAAAACCGATTGATCGTATCTATTGTTATCTTTTCTAAGGCATCTATTAATGAATAAAACCTTACATATCAACACAAGAAGGAAAACGTAAACACCAGATTTTTTATGTTATCTCAGAAAAGTTATAGCCTTTACGTGAATTGCATCCCAGTCAATTCCATTGAAATATAATATGAACTTTTTTTATCCGGCTAAAATCACCTATTAACATGAATAAAAGAAAATAATATTAAATTATATTTATTTTGTTGTTTATCTTTGTTTAAATTGTTGAACACCTCAAACAAGCTCTTTTGACTTTTTAACAAATAATTGTAAGATTCGCTCAATTTTTTATAAAATTTGTTTAAAGAAATGTCAACAAAATATTATATTTTTTTAATATGAGAAGCTTCCAATTAATTAGAGAAATTTGTATATTCATAAACTTACTTAAGTAGATAATAGGAGATCTAACATCTAATTATCGTAATTGTATTGGGTCTCCTCTTTGCAAGTATAATAAAATTTTGACCTACAATAAAAAGATGTCATTTTCTTCACTAGTTTTCTACTAACCTAATTAAATCAGTCATTAAAGCATTTTTATCTTTATTCTATATCAATGTAATTTTCTTAACCTTAATCTTTTAAAAAATAAATGTGTAATAGGAATAAATTTCTAATATTTTCTCCTACTGAAAAATGTTAATTATCATATTGTAAAAATAATAATAAAGGTCATGAAAAATAAAAAATTAAATTGGTCAACCTTTATAAAACTATTGATTCAAAGATAATGAAATTACTTCATGCAGTCTCAAAGTTTTTAATATTGAAAAATATCAAAAAACTTGCATCATATGTGAAACAAATCCAATACAATCACAAATATCTAATAGCTTTACTAAAATGAATGAAAAAATGGAATGTGATCTTATCTATAATGTATTAGTGTTCATTTATTGGTCTCAATTTTCTAAGCTTTATGCTAAACTACAATAAATATATTTACTCTCATTGTATGCTAAATTATTTTAGAGAAAACCTTTATGAATTTAAAAGACTGATATCACTCTTGTACCATAAACTCATTAATATCTCGAGATACTTGAATATGTCAAGAGACATGGGATCAATCTCAAATTGTATATATGTTTAATGACAAGTAACAATAAGATTGGCATAAATCTTAAGATTTTTACATATATTATGATAGTATAAAACGATCTATACAACTGAGAATAAAATATTGGTCATCAATATATATGATTAGTGCAGTTATAATACATGAACACAAATATGTATTTGGAGCAAATAAACAATGATCCCCTGTTAACATTATTAAAGGACTTCAAAATAAACCCATGATGTAGATATGTCTCACAAAAAATGATTAGGCAAAGTATTCTAGTCAAAATAATCAACTATCATATGCTCAGTCAAAATGTATTCCATTGTGATCATTTTTCTGTACAACTTCCTTTACAGTCAAATATTTAACATTCAAATGCTTAAACTTTATTTTTTTTAAATGCTCAAACCTTGTATTGAACAATAATGCAAAAAGATTATCACCATACAATCAAATGGATATAGCAATTGAATCAATCATAGACAATTCAAAAACCAAATTCTCAAACAAATTACTTGTGAGACAGCTTTATAGCATGCAATAAACTCTATATGGTAGATAAAAAATTTGCAATTGTCTGCTTAACACTTCTCCATGAAATGATCCTCTCTGCTAACATAAAAATATAACTTGATGTAGACTTTTTATTATCTAGATACATAGCAAAATTAGAATCTATATATTCTATCAAATATAATTTCTCGACCTTTTTATATGTCAACATATAATTAGCATTGACGTAACACATAATTAATAGAGAATAATCCCATAAAAAGATTTGTCATTTTAAGGGTTAAATTAAACATTTTAAAAATTTTAGGATTCAATTTGAATGCTCTAAAATGTTAGGATTTAACTTCGATCTTGGTGAAAATGTTATGGTTAAGAATATAATTATTACCTCATAAACTAATTCACAGCGTACAAGTTACAATTATGAGGTAAACAAATAAGTTTTAATACCTAATTATACCTTATGAAGTGTATTTCATCCGTCATTGTATCCCATAAATATTTTCAAAAGTAATTAGATCAACAACGTGTCCAATATTATAGTCATTCTCACCCAAATAGACTATATAATCAGATGATATAGTTGGCCTCTTCACCTTAGAGGATCTTTTAAATTGAACTTGTCAAACTTGATCTTCTGCATAACAACCAGATTTTATACATGTATTAGTTCTTAATGTATTGAAATGGCACTAGATCAAGGATCCACTAACCCTAACTAAATGGATGAAGGATATAAAGTAATAGTAATATTAACTTTTCTATCATATGAAATATAAGAAAGACTAACCTCATCACAGATATCATACTCTATAAACTTAATTATTTGTGACTCCATAATTCTAGATCCTTCTTCTCTACAATAAAATATGTACCCTTTATAATAGTCTAAATATCCTACAAAATACAACTAGAACAATAATGTAGTTATTTCTAAAAAAACAATAATTTAGTTTATTTTTATTAGGATTATTCAAACACACCTCAATAAAACAAATCCAATTACAGAGATGAGTAAGACTTGGTTTTTATTCTTTCTATAATTCGAAAGATGTTTCAGGTACTAATTTTCTTCGACTCTGTTGAGAATATACAATGCAGTCTTAGTAGTCTCATGCAAAAGGTAATATGGAAGGTTATTCTTGTTTACCATGCTCCTTATCATATCTTTTGAAGGTACAATTATGCATTTGATCTATATCATTTTACTCAAGACTATCTAGTATAGTAAACTAATTTACTATTTCATAAGTTTTTAAGTATTTGATAAGCGAACCTTTTTTATGTTCAAAAATCCATCTTTACCATAATATTCATCTCTGTGATTAAATATGACAAATTTGATTGGGTTTCTTGACTTGTTCTCAATTTTAGTATTAAAGATCTTAAACTTGTCAAGAACTTCAGATTTTTCTTTAACTAAGAACATATATATAATAAGAATAATAATCCATAAAAGTTTAAAAAATACCTAAAATTACATATAGGATGTGAATAAAACCAGAAATATCAATATGAATGATCTCCAAAAAAAGTCAAAACTATAAGTTGACCTATTTTCTTTATTTTGGTCAACTAGCCTCCACAACAATCAACATTCGTTTAATCATCAAATTAGGAGTTATAAAAATGTTTTTCTTTAACATCCTTTCAACTCTATCTATAAAGATGTAGCACAATCATTTATGACACAATATGAATGATTTTTCTTTTCATCAAAGATCTTTTACTAACAACTTTTTTGGCAACACCTGAAGAATCATAGGTTTTATCAAGAGTTAAATGCATTTTTTATAAATTATATGATAAGAATGTTGTACGATCATATTTTGTTTTGAAAGATAAATATACATTGGAGTATTCAATTATAAAATTATATATTTATTTATTCAAAATTAATATAAAGATCAAGTTCCATCTAAAAATGATGCATGAAACATGTTATATAAAAGCAGTTTAAAACCAGTATCAAAGTTTTGAGAAACAACTCCAACAAAATCTACATCAACTTCTTCATTATTTCAAACCATTTGTTTAGACTCGCCTTTAACTAGAATTATCCTTAATTTGAATTCATACATTACGAAAGCAACATGACCCAATTGTCTTTTAAGAAAGCTCTTTGGAACAATATTAGCAAAAAAATGTCTAGACCAAGGTTTTGAAACTCGGATCAGACGTCGAACCGGAGGCTTTACTGGTCACCGTTTCGACCACCGGTTGAACCGGTATGATGTCATAATTATGCAATAATTATATTTAATTATATATAATATTAGTAATATTAAAAATAGAAAATTATACTAAATAATATAAATAAATATAAATAAAATTTTCAACCATCAATCATATAATTGTTCTCAAATAATAACTAAAATATCATCACTAGATGTCAAAATAATTGCATCAACCAACACAAAATCAAAAAATCCACCAAAAAGTGTCTAAATATTTAATATCATAACCAAATCCGAGTCTAACACATCCATTAAA